>JAVQJG010106255.1:0-38730 GCA_036024015.1 Craterocephalus amniculus | reverse complement strand
CCAAAACTACCAAGACAAACTTTTTATGTCGATTTTTTTCACTTGCTGTGTTGTTAAGTTATACTTTTGATATTTATGGCATTCAGTGTGGACGGCAAAGTAAGAACTTCATTGTACATTGGAAACCTGTTTCCTTACTGTGCACATGACAATAAACACTTTGAATCTTGAATCTTGCATCTTCAATGTTCCTCTGGCTCAGAGCTGCACATCATAATGCAGCTCACACACAAGATCAAGCCATCCTTTTGCTATTCAGCCTGTCAGTTCATTGTAAATTTGCAGCTCTGATAGAGCCATGGGTATCTAAAGCCTGCTGAGGAAGAGGCAAAAACACCGAAGCTGAAGCTGGAACATACATTGCTGACTCTAAAAGCAGAGACATGACACGAGTGCTTCCTTTCTCCCCCGTATTCCATTTCCAAAAATCCTTATTGTGTCTCTATTCACCAGTGTGATCCTTGGACTTCCCATCCTCTTTCATGTTTACCTTTCACCAGAGGTTCCCATCAGCAGAGAAACCAATTACAGACTTTGACACACTAAAGACACACACCCATACCCCAGACACACATGTATCATTCTAAACCCAAAAGATCTTGGTGCTTTGACTCGTGTTTTAAGCCAGCATGTTTTCTGTTACAGACGGGAATCAGAGGTGTAACCACCTGCATGCGTGTGTTAAGTGTCGTTATTTGCAACGACTGCAAAACCGCAATTACAACCAGACCATAGGTCCTCCTTCATTAAATCAGTAAGCCGCTATTGCACGCAAGCTGTAAGTGAGCCGCTATCAGCACGGTGCAGCAACAATAAGCCGAGCTTAGGAGGGCAACAGGCTATTTTTATTCAGACATAAAATGAGAAAATAATCGATTGACACAAGACTCATTTTTTCTCCAGTCTCTAAAAAACCTCATGGTCTACGGCTTTGTTGCAGTGTGGACGGTCCTTTTCTAATGATCATTCAGGCTCCTATTAAACTGCGTTTGTGGATCAAATTAAATCTTGTATCTCTTGCTCATTAATGCCTCCCACACCATCACTTATTGAGTGTTTTCCAAGTGGTGTCAAAATATGGCATCTGTTCTCATAGTAATGCGCATGTGACCGCACGCTGGCTTGCTCTCTGCGTCTAGCTATTGTGACTTCTTGAATTAAAGGACATTAACTCTGTTAATTGTGACCTTTGCTCCACTAAAAGTGTTTAAAAGGCGTCCTTTAAAAATCCCGCAGTACTGCCAGGCATTAGTATGCAGCGTAGAATAGCTGTTATGCTGATGAGGGGAACAGAAACTGAGTACTTGATGTAAAAAAATATCCACAATGGCCAATGATTAATTGATATACTGAAATGAAAACTTCACATCCACCTGCAAAACACCGCAGACGTGGACGTAAACATTAGAGAAACTCATATTGCATGAATGCTACATTTGTCTCACTCCCAGAAGAAGAGGAGAGCTCACTGCTAATCTCGTATTGTAGAAAGGGTGTGATAATGGATGAACACAAAACTCTCCTTTTGCCTAACAATTCCTGGCTTGCTAATCACAGAGGCTTCACTCTGACTGTGAGGTGTTTTAACAGCGCTACAGGAAGGTTACCCTGAGGGAGAGCTCGTCTGCCAGGTTAGCACTACTACCGAACTCATCAAAAGAAGGGATTTTCTTTGCCAAGGTAGCAAAGTAAAATGTTCATCATTGATGGAGACAGCTGGGATGAGGGCGGTGAGCTAAAAATTGAGTTTGACATCCTCCGGGGCTGTGGGCAGAGAGATGTGTGAGAGAAAGGAAAGAGTGAAAAAGAGTCTGGGTCCTTTTCTTTCACTCGCAGATAAATGACTGGCATCTAACACTCTAGCAGGAGGACGTGCCCCACCGAAAGGCAATTCAAAACTCACAAAACCCCCCCAAAAGGCTTAACAACAAGCTGCTCCAAGCTGTCCCACAATTCTTTGCTGCAGAAAGAACAGAGAGCTGGGCTGCTCCACAAGCCATCTGATAGAAAAGACATGTTTCAGGCCACAATGACCCTGGGCTGCTCATGAACTCACGACTAGAGGTGGTGAAAAAAATAGTTTACAATCAAAATCGAGATTCTTGTTCATTAAGATTCAGAATGGTTTCAAAATGTCCAAGAATCGATTTTTTAAAAAGCTAAAAATTATTAGCTTGACTTCTTTCAAAGCTGCTGCTCAGTAGAAAAGACATGTTAAACTTTGCCATGTTAGCTACGTTTAAACTGTTTTTCGATGAAAATGATCAGTTTTCTTTCAGCTAATGAAGCAATTCCTCACAGCTGTTTCTGGCTTATACTGTAGAGGAACGGAGTTAATCAGCGCGTTTTGTTTGCAAAAGAGGATTGAATGTGAATAAAGTTCGGTCTGAACCGAGAATCAAATCGTTACCCCAAGAATCGGAATCGAGGTGAATCGTGAGTTGCTGCAAGATTCACACCCCTACTTATAACGTCTCACTCAGCATCTGAGGCGCACGTAATTCTCACAACCCTGCAGCTGCAAACTAAAATAACCTTGACAACACAATTAAAGCGACAAACCAAACAAAATCAACTCCCAACTCTCACCACAAACATGTATCGTTTTAAAAGTGGCACTGAATTATTTCCTGCATCCAAGGAAAGCATACGCATCAAAACAACACCTTTAGCTGACATCTCAGATTACTGCCAGCGTCTCTGATTTCACTCTCGCTATCCACCTGCAAACTTGACGTGGAACTTGTTCTCCGGCTTGAGGATCTGGACGTAAAGGGGGCAGTTTGGAGCGAAGTCTTTGACCGCCCAGGCTCGGAGGATCGTCTGATGATCCTGACGAGGTAGAAGACAGCGTGGAGTGAGACAAAGTAGCGGCAAAGGAAGAGAGAAAAGTGAGTTAGAAAGGCTCCCATTAGCAGAATAAGGTTGTAGCTTCTCCATAAAAATACCCTTAAAACCATTGATTGTATGTAAGAGTAATATAGCTCTTACATTTAATGAGACAAGGCTGCATGTCTTGCTCTAAGGCTGGGTCTAAAACGGGTGCTAAAAGCTCAAAGTAAGAATCCTCAGTGAGGCTATACTCAGATTTTCCTGTTATCTGGACTAAATGGGGAGCATGCAAACATTTGCCAAAATCCCAAAGCAATTAATTAAAATGACTTATGGTTTTCACATGGTCTGTCTCAACGGCAGCATTTACTTTACAGCCAATAATAGCAGAGCTAGAATGGTTGAAAGTGCATGATTGGGCCACAAGAGATGACCAATTAGAAGAAACGAGGCTTTTCAGAAGAGAGGTTCATCTATGAGGAGGTTAGAGTGGTCGCCATCCAAACAGAGGAGTTCGATTTCTGGCCCCTAGATACGTCGGTGTCCCTGAGTAGGAGCCTGAAGATTGAACATCGCTCTAGATGTGCTCATCAGTAAGTGATTGTGGAAAAAAAGCCCAGCATAAACAGTGATTCTCATAAGGTTTTCAAAATGTGTGATGTGTGTAGAATAAAGAGAAAGCACTCTGTGTAGAACTTTGCAGACCCAAGATAAGACTGAATTTCTTTTTACCTGGGTCTTCAGAGTTTCTCGTGAGTTCAAAACTTTCTTCTTTCTTCCACACTAAAATTTAAGGTGAGTATGTCTTTATGTGTGAAAACGGTTTAAATAATGAAAAATAGTAAAATGTGCCAAAGCCACTTATTAAAAAAAAAGGTCAGCTTTAAAGGTTATTATTCATAAAAGGAGACTTAAGATGAAGGCTGCCACATGGGGAAACATTTTCTTTTTAAGATGCCTGTTAGAAAACAAGAGTTCAATTGGGCTTTGGCTTAAAAAAAGGATGTTATACAGAAAGACGGTGAGGAACGTACAGCAGCAATGCGGTCCACTTCAAACCGGTTGCTGAGGATAAAGCAGCCCTCAGCATCGTCCATCCTGCAGGTAGTTAGTAGAGGGTGTAGCCAAGGGAGCAAGAGAGACAGACCGAGTGGGAAGAGGAAAAAAAAAAGAATTGGGGGAAGCCATGAGACACAGGAAGGAGGGTGTTGTCATGTTATTGAAGGAGAAGACTGAGGAGAAAAAAAGTAGGACAATAGAACAACAAATGTACCGATGTAACATTCAAGCCCACACAATTTAAAGACGGGATAGTAGGAGGCAAAGAGATTAAACAAGGAGGCTTTTCCTTTTCTTTCTCTCAGTAGCTAGCATGAGGGGCTGTGTATATTATCAGAAGGCAGGGGGCAAAAAAAAAAAAAAACAAGCTTAATGACTCAGGCTGTAATTACAGCTTTTACATCGAGGCTGTAGGTGCTTTAAGATTTAATTACAACTTCATCCTTCGACATGTTATGACTTCATATCACGGTCTTTTAATTCACGTCTATTGTGGGTTTTCTGTGAGCTCAAGTTTTGGAGAATGACTCTGAGATAATAATGATTCTTAAGAAGACAAATAGTCACGGTGACTCACTTTGCCCTCATCAGGTCTTGGTCTTTGAGGACAGACCCCTGCAGGTAGATAACTCTCTGGGCCCACAGAGGAACATGAAGGACCCTCCTGACTTGGACATCCATCTCGGCCGGGCAAAGGATCACCACATAGTAGTCCTAGCACACACAGCTTGTATTATGACTCAATGCAAGGATTTGCAAGAAGTTTGCAAGAAATCCTGACATCAATGAACATAAATGAACATCAATCTTCAAACTAAAAATGCAAGGAAACTATTAAAGTCAGTATAAAGATTTTACACATTTAAACAACACACACACACACACACACATGCTCCTGCATAAACAAGAAAGATGTTTGATCTTTGCTATTGCCGAAATAATCCTCTGCTTTAGTCGCTTGGGCTTCTGGACAGGATTACCAATGACAACCAACACACTCGCATACAAGACCCCCTTAGCACCTTCTTGTTCTACTTTGAAACCAGACCTGCAGCCGGGGGTGAGCGAAGAACTCGTTGAGGAAGTCCATGAGGAGGTCGATCTTGAGACAGCTGACGCACAGCACCACGTGTTTCTCCGTCTGTGCCCTGTAGCGGCTGTAGTTGCCCCCAGATTTCTGCCGCTCCATCCACAGAAAGGCCAGCTGCTCAAACTGCATTCAGAGCGACATCCATCACATTCAACAGATGGAAACAGGATTAAGTTAGCTGGAGTACAGCGGGGGCCCAGGTGGTATATGAAACGAAAACAATGCCTTGTACTGTATAGTGTTTCCATTTGATCAGGGAGAGTGTTTTGGGGGAATTAAGATAAGTGGAGATTTCAGAAGGGTGGATGAATAGGACGTGGTAATGGGCACTAACAGGGGAATGAAGGTAATGGGAATTAAAGCGAGGCTTCAAAACCTACAGATGTGCTCGGGTATGTCAGGTGGGCAGATAAATAGCCGAAAGAGGAAGTGTAGCAGAATCCCCCTAAAAAATTACACAGTATAAAGAAAACAAACCTTTGTTTGTTTTCTGTCAGGGCGGTAGAAGGCGAGACTGAACCTTGGGCGTGCAGGATTTGATTTTCTGAGCTGATCATGACTCAGAAGTAGACATATCTTATTTAGTTATTTTCCTCAGATAAATCCATCAGTTTCATGTTAAGATGATGCCAAATTTTTCAAGTTTGACAGCATTATCAGGTAGTGCACTTCCATAGGACAACTGTGTTGGTAGATCGCTGATGTAACAATAAACTTCTAAATATTAAGATTTGTTTTTAGTGAAAATGGTAAGACTGCATTTTAGTAATGAAGAAAAAACACAAACTTGATGGCTGGTAATTTATCTCATCTTTAAATCAATACCATCTTTACACTCAAAATTGCAGACAACCATGTTGAATAACATCTCCTAAAGCATATTGAGATCAGGTAAAGGAAAACCCAGAGAGCCTGTAATAATAATAATAAGAAAAAAAACACAACCCTGAATTGTAGTTAGACCTGAGGCTTTGTGCAGTCTGGACTCTGCTCTGGTCATGGCAGGACTCAGGGTCAGGCAGAGAGGCACACTAACACACACACAACGGGGGGTTTGCAGGGACAGTTTCTAAATGTCAAGGGGTATTTATGGATGAAAGATGAAGGGGAGGGGAGTGGGGAAGATGAGAAGGTAACAATGTCAGTGATGAACAGAATGTGCTTTTTTCACAAGCTGATTCATGCAAGTTTAGATGGATGGATGGAAGATTGTCTGAAGGTTTTTGCAGGTTAAAGTCAGACTGTTATGCTAATGAAGCTTTTTTTTAAAAAAAATCTTTATTTTAATACATTTTTATTTATTTGCTTTGTTCTATTACATTATCGGGGTATTAGCAGCTATGCCATCAGGTAATTAAAAAAGAAAAAAGGCATAAAGACATGAGGCTGTTTTTTTAAATTGGTAGGAAGCCAGAATGCTCAGACAACCCTCACTGGGAAAGGACATCTCCACCCCACACAAGAGTTTAGCTCCAACTGAGATTTGACCGAGCACCATTTTATCAGAGAGGTGACACAGCGTAGCATCCCACCGGTGTGCAGGCTGGAATCCAAATTTACCCTTATGAATAAGAAAAGTATCATTGCAGGTATGTGAAACGTTCACTTTGACAAACATCTGAACAATTAATATGCTCTGGAGCTAATAAATCAAAATATGAAATATTGAACCCGACAAAACAAACAAAAATTTAACCCCAATTTCTAACCTGCAGAAGGGAATCCCTGCTCTAAGGGAATTCCTCTAACTGCAGGTACAACAAAAACCGGGAGAAAAAGAAAGCTATTAGCACCATCACATGCCCTGAGAGAAACTCAAGCAAGGCAGCTACCTCAGGGATAAAAAGGCTGACACAAATATGAAGAGGACCTACTGGGATACAGTCAAACCGATGCATTTGTCAAGGTGTTTTATCAGTCCCTGTATGTGTGTAAACAGCTCCTCAAGCTCTCTGCCATGAATTTCCCTCTGTGGAGCGGCCAAAAGACAAGAGACAGATTGAAGATGGCAGCGTGCATGGACGCAGCAGCTGAGTGCTCTTTTAGGAATTGAGTCAGTCCAGAAGACCCGTAGCTCTCTGAATAAAAACGATGCTGTAAATCTATGTAAGACACAGTGAGATTTCTGCACGCCAGGGGGAAATGCAAGTATGTGTAGTGTTAAGGGGGGGAAACTTCACTCTAATTGAAGATAAGAAGGAGGACTGAATAGCTTTTACAAGAGACTAAATAATGCCATCTTATCGTAGGAATTTGTTTCCTGATCACTTCAAAGGCACATCTGTTTATTTTAGCTGAATTATGGAACCGAAGGTCAGTTTAGCACAGCTCTGTCTGATGCTTCAAACGTTTGATAAAATATGAGAGAAACAAAATGGGTTTTTGCTTTCAGGTCTCGTCAATTCGCCAGATCTGTCGTGATTTAAAACACATATTCAAAGGGTTCTGTTTTTAAGGGATACCCCCATTTTTAATCTTCTCTTCTGTGCTCATTTTGAAAACTTCTCACCTGGATGGGAAGCACAATGAGAGCCACAAAGATCATGATGACTACTAGCAGCTGTGAGGGCCAGATCTTCGGCGTGACGTCTCCAAATCCCACTGTGGAGAAGGTGACCACGCAGAAGTAAAGCGAGTCAAACAGAGTCAGGTTGTTACCGGCTCGTTCCAGGTGCTGGATGCCGCAGATGCTGATGGAGGTCAGTGGGATGGGAAAGATGAAGGTGGTTAGAAAAGCAGGAAAAGTGGCCATCAAAGAGACTTCACACGCTGTGTGAGGTAAAGCTGCTCATGGGAAACTGTTTTCCACACCTGTGCAAACTCTGATTTTTATTTTTATTTTTTTAAGTGTGCAGAGATGGAGGAGGATGTCTGCTGGATAAGATATGTTGCAATTTTTGTATCGAAGGCTTCAAGCTGTGCAAATTATGGTAATCTTTAAAAACACAGGCGAGTCAACGGGGCAAAAGTCAAAGCTTGAAATGGACCGAGAGCTTAACTCAAGCTGTGTGTGTAGGATCGGGTTTTTTCACCAGACATGAAGCAAGCTGACACATCCTCCACCGCACTGAAGCAATCACCAGCCGTCATTTAAGGGCACCATCTCACTCTCACGGCAACCAATTACTGCTCTGCTTTCTGACATTCTCTCTTTAAGCTCCAGTAGCTGCCTTTTTCGTTCCCCCTATATGAACTTTTACAGCATGCTGCTTGCCCATCTCATCCTTTCTCTTCCTCACTCTGTCCATCCCTGCGACACAGTTCACTTCCTATACAATCCCCATTTAACATCTTTCTGTGCCAGAACTGAGGGTACTCACCATGTAAACATGAGACAAACCAGTGTGCTGATAAGTATCACCACCTGGTTAAACATGGCCGAGTGTGTCCGCTGAATCGCCCTGTGGAGATCATTCTGGAGGGTGAGAGATAAAGTTAAATGGAAATTAACCAGAAAAAAAGAGGCAAAATGCTGTTAAATTATAAAATTAACTTGAATTGAGTTAATGAATGGCAGAAAAAAGGGTAAAATATTAATATGAATAACAGTATGAGATAAAAATGGCAAAGTATGTTCACATTTTAAAGTGTAAAGGAAGCTGCATAATTTTGGACAAATGGAGGCAGAGAGGGTTTAGAAATTCATGTCTTCCGTTTGAATGCTTTCAGACAGATTTACCTTCCCAGCAGACTTTTTAAGATAAAACGGGCGGGCTGAAATGGGAGAGGAAGAGGTGGGAATTGCATGCCAACAAAACAACATAACAGAGATGTTAAGATGACAGCCACAGAAAAAGCTGCACGAGGACACCGCACATCGCTTACTATCATGTTCTCCAAAGCGTGTTTGGCCAGCCAGCAGTTGAGAAACACCGGGATGAAGAGATTCCTTAAGGAGGGCAAAATCACCTGTCAAAAAGAGAGAAGCTCACATGACCTTCAGCCACAGGAGTTTGTTTTTTTCACATTGTACTTTCATGGAATTTCCTGCAAGAAATGCATTACGCCAGTGTGTTTCTGTTGTGATATTGTTGTGTGTGTGTTGTGTCTCATAAAGAGCACAACAAACAGCCGCCTGACAGACTTCCCATGTTATCTGTGCTTAGCAACACTTATCTCTCCACTCACAGTGATCATGAAAGGAACGGCGCTGATCATCTCCAAAATGAACGGGACGCGCAATACTTGCTCCCAAACGTTGCCCTGGAAACACAAACCACGCATAGGGGGTCAGGAAACTCCATTGTCTTGGTGACCTTTCAGGATTAGCACATAAAAAGCCTTCTGCTGAGTATAAAAGGGCACAAATTGACAAGCTTTTACTCCGTAGCATTGACAGGGATGTATAAGGGTAAGAAAACTCCCTTGTGTCCTTTGAAGGAAGAAGCAGCATTACTCAGTTTCTACTAAGCCTTGCTGTTCAATTAAGATGTCAGCCGTGGCTGTTTTTATGTGTCTGCTGCCTGGATGCGGCTGACCTGAATCTGACTAGTGTAGGTGGACATGCACAGGCTGTGTCCACAGGAATCAGTCAACTCTAAATGCTAGGGCCTCTAGCCTTCTGAATAATCTGTGGTGAGCCCTTCATAGGCTTATAGTGTCAAGTACATCAAAGGGCGGGCAACCCGTTGATGGATCGGCTTCGACGCGGGGGCCTCCCCTAAAGTCTTCCTGATCCATAGCAGAACGATGCGAGGAAGCACAGAGGGCCCTCCCATGGCAAAAACATGGGATTGGTAAAGAAGAAACAAACAGAGAGGTGCAAGGTGGACAAACCACACTTGAATCATGTCACATCCATCAACACCAACGGCCCTCCCACGCACACATCACATGTGTAAATCATAGCCTCATAGACAGCACAAAAAGGGTTCGGATTGGCCGACGGGGGCCGTGATGGACTCACCTTGTAACTGAGATACACAAGCAACATAGTTTCTGAAAAGCTGATAAAAGCCACAAGCACCTGCAGAAAGAGAGGGGAGGGAGAAGGAGACACGAGGAAGTACGTGAGGGACAAATGTTCAGACACAGAGGGAGAGTAGACAGAGAGAGGAGCCGAGATAGTCGGAGAGAGACCAGAGCTGAGAGAAATTGGGAGTTGCAGAGACAGAGTGTGTGGGTGGAATCAGTGGGTGTGCTGATGTTTGTGCTTCAGAGGGAATAGATTTAAATGGAGCAAGAGACAGCCTGGTGTCTGATTTTTATACCTGCGTATGAGTGTAATCGTTCCGAAAGTGTAAACTCATGCCAAGCATCATAGTCTGAGCTCCGCGTCACAGCCTTAAGATGATGTGACATAAACTTAATTGCAAATAAACCAATAAAAAGGGAAGCAGAAATTGTGCCATGGGGTCTTAAATCAGTTCGCTATAAAACCACTGACAGCTGAAACGGAAAACTTTCATCATAAAAACAAGATGCAATGCTCTGCTGTGAAACTTTTGTTCCTGGCATTAATGCCGAGGTCACTCTGACACAGACACCTTGCCATGACAACTGTGCTCTGCCAACAAAACAATCATGTCAAAAAGTACTTAGGAACGGCTCAAAAAACCCACACTGGTGATCCGGCTTTCAAATTGTCCAGATCCCAGCCTGACTGGGGCTCTGGAAGAAGCCCAGCACCAGTGGGTCAGAAGGATTTCAGCGACAGGTGGTTTGAGTGTTGTGGCTGGCTGGTGAATGTGAGCGTAAAGAGACTGAGGGCCTTTTCACATTGCGTGCTCGGGCCTGGGATTATTCATTCTTGAGTTATGTTCACATGCCAGTGCTTTAACCAGGCTCGGACACGCTTGGTAATGTCAGCGCCAGAACACTATGTGGCAGTGTTGAGGAAACTAAGTTGATGGCAAACAATCGAGGAAGCAACAAACCCTTACGTCATCAGCCAAGGCACGGGTCAGAATATCAACAAGAAGGGAACTTGTGTTGTTACATAGTGTTTTCTTGTCCACTATGGATGCAAGCCAGACAGTCATATCTTACATTTTAGCTTTTTTAAATCACTCCACAGTAATCGCTTCGCGTTCGCCATTGATGCACGTTTATTTACTTGAAAGTGTTGATTTGATCACTTCCGCTTGTAGACCACATGTCACATCCGGCACAGCCTGGATGGCGTTCACAAAGCATTATTCCGTGCCCGAGCACGAGTGGCCCAGGTCCTGGGCTACCTCTCAAGCTGGGCCACCCGCGCCTGGCCTGTTTGCTTTCACATGGACAAAATATGTGATCAAACAGCCAGAGCATGTGAAAAGGGCCTGAGGCTTGTTTTCACAGGAGTGTATTGATACATCTTACCTGCAGTGCCCACAACGGTAGAGGTCTATCAACCCAGATGATGAGTTTCCTAAAAAACAGAGTAGAAGGTAAAGATATGACATGGAAGGGCAAAAAAGATACAGGCGCCATTAAAAATGAAAACTGTGTAAAGCTCTTTTCTGCTGAAAACAGTAACACCGAACATGGAGCATGAACACTATATATGCCACTGCTAAAATTACACTGTTTACAGCGGAAACACAGTGTGCTCATATTATACCAGGACACTAATATTCAGAGTCAAATTTATGTCCTTACTGTGAGAGAAAGCCTGCTTCTTTTTTTCCCCTCTAAGACACCCTGGGGCTTATGATGGCTGCTTGCCATCTCCACTGATGCTATGAGTCTGCTGCCTGAAGCAGGAGGTGGCTTGCCCCTTTCCTGAGCTCACTCTGTCAGGCTCCTTATTCATTTGGAGCCAGAGCTTAGCCAGTGTCATTAGCCATCAATTAGATCAATAGGTCCCTGAGCAGGAGACATGTCATAGCCCCAGGTCCATGTGCACTCTCTGCTTTCCTTCTGTCTCTGTTGTTGTATATTACATAGTTTATCTCCACTAGATCGCCGCTGATTAGGCTGCACAGGCACTACATACATATTATGCTGACAGGTAATCCATGCCGCTGGATTGTGACGAATGAATGGATCTCCGTTGCTTAATATCAACCTTGTGGATTGCAGCAGTTAAGTGATGCTGCATTGATTGTGTTATCCAACATTTCCGACCGGTGAGACAGGGTCCTCTGGGGTGTGCGGTTTCATGGGGTGTGCGGTTTCATGGTCATTGTCTGCCGGCAGAAGCCATCATTCCTAATTAGAGGTATGCTTACCAGTCAAACTCACTCCAAAGACGGGATGATGTGTTTTGTTTGGTGCAGTTAACTTCGTTAACACTGCAGGAGGGTAAAAAAACAACAAAAAACACAATGAATGTGACATTCATGGTCAAGCACCTTTTTCAAATATGACTTAACTATCTTAATTGCATCTCTACCATGCTGTAATCTCACAGGCAGCTTTTTTTATGGGATGCTCTCTTTCCGCTGTCATCTCATGTATTGACCTGGTGCTTTTGCTACCGCTATCAGGCCCTCATAGTCACAGAGACTTTGTTTCGCCTCAATAAGGCCCTTTTATCACCATTTCATCTCACCAGTCCTGTCTTTCCTCTTGCGGGTTGTCAAGCAGGACTCGGACGATGTAGAGGAGGCAGCTCAGCACTTTCAGAGCAAAGTTAAACATTCGCACTCGCAGACCTGCGATTCAAAAAGAGGATGATTGGCCATTAAAAATCAAAGACGCCCTTAACAAATCAAGAACAAAACACACCAGACTGTGAATAAATTGGTACTTTAAAGACTTAAGGGGGGAATAAATAAACTATGTTTTAATCTTAATAACACAGACACATAACAGTCAGAAAGAGAAGACGAGCTGAATAACGGGTGATGAAATGCAGAGCAAGAACTACCATGCTTTATACATGAAAAAGAAACACTTTTCTTCCCCCTAATGTGGGCACAACTCATGTAGAAACAAAGACAGCAAACAGAAAATTCCCTTCTAATCACACACGGAGAGGACGCGATCATAAACTGAGGCAACTTACTGGATCTTTGGTTTTTGATGAAGAAGAGCTTGAGGCGCTCCTTGAAAGTATTTTCATTCACGTAGAACTCTACCTGCACCCTGAGAGAGGGACAGAGAGAGTTAAGGATAATGAGACGTCTGGATGTCAGGTAACTGAAGAGATAAAATACCAAAAAAAAAAGAAAGTCAAGTGACAGAGGTGAGAGAACAAGTGGAGGACGAGGAGGTGAGTAACAATAGAATAAAAGTGAGGAAAAGAAAGTGCACACTTGGGTAAATTGGAGATGGAAAACGTGATAATGATTATTTGAACACAGAAAAATGTGGAAATAAGACAGTGTGGCTGGCTGTATTAAAGACTAATGGGTTTTGGAGGAAATGGTGTTCCTGCTTGTCCAGCGGCCCATCGGCCCAGACAACTGCAGTCAGTCTCGTTATCTCCACTGATTAAATATAGAGCAACAAATTACTTCCCTCTGATGTTTCTGCTGAACATAGGGGGCCATAATTACTGCTCTTTCTGCCTTTCCAGTTCAGCACCCTTCTGTTAGAGGGACACAATCTCTCTCACACACACTTACACCTTCTGTACAAACACTATTCTGAATACACATCTGCTACCAGGTCATTAGTATTATCAGACCACTCAAATGGCCGCCTGACATAGATTTTCACAGAGAGATGTGCCAGAAATGACAAAGAGACTCTGTTTCTGGCAGCTTTTACATGTTCTTAAATGTAATCAGACAGACTGCAGGTGACTGCATTTCATGTCAGATCACCTCAGGTGGGAATTCTCAGCGGCTCTCCTTTCATCCTATGGAAAGCAGAGTGGATGACTCAGGTCAGGGATGAATTACGCCTGGCCTTACCCACTGGTCTTACTGGTCTCCATTCAACATAAAAACAGATGAAAGAGAAGCAGAACAACTGCAGTCTTTTGTCCGGAGGTGGCCCTAAGGTGAAAGGGGCGAGGCGGCTTTCCTGGTTTCTAGAGAGATGTTCCAGCAACCCGCTTGGTCTGACAAACACAGAACAAAACTAAATCCAAAGCATCACACCATCCGAGCAACATTTAGGATTGTGGGGAAAGTTTTCTCTGTTACTATAGCAACACAGAATTCGTTTTCTTTTTCCTTCCTCTCAAAAGAGAAGATGTGTGCAAACACACATGCTTGTGAACTGTGCTCAGCCATCGGAGCTGATGGCCCCACTGCAACTTGTTGAAGGCTCCCTGTGCTCTGAGCGGATCTCTCACAATGATGGTTTTGCACATGTGATGAAAAATTTAAAGGAATGTTACATCTTACAACAGACGAAGGGTTTGTAATTACACTTTTCAATTGGAAAAATGACACAGACTTTCCTTGGGTTTAGAAGAACTTGTGATACCGATTGGTGAGGCCATTATCAGTATCTTAGCAGCGTGATTAGATACATAGTTTTACTTTACCAAGAATATAACAAAAATGCTGGATACTTGTGTGTTTGACTGTGTTTTCAGTCGAAGAGGAGACAATTCACCACACGGGGTATACGTTTTTATCAGTTTCCTCTAAAGAAAAACGAGCGAGCAGCCTGGATTTCTGCGGTTAGCTGAAGTCCCAGAGCTGAGTATGCAGTGCTCATTTTGTCTGTGGTTGTTTGTGCGACGACTAGAAATACATGGTTTATCGCCCTTCAGTGGACATGAAGTGGAAAAGTTCACAGGCAGCAGTCCGTAGGAGGCTGCAGCGAGGCTATAGCAGGAAATGATCTAGGTCTGCACCAACCAGCACCAGCATGTTTACTGCAAGTCAGTTAAAGCATCACTGACCCGCTTATTCATTATTATACAATGTACTTTGCATTTGCTTATTCATTTTATTGTAGCGTAAATACATTTATTGAATAAGTGGGTCAGTGATACTTTGGTAAACATGGTGGACAGTGCAGACCTGAACAGTTTCACTACTGGACTCATGCTGCCTTCTACTCACATTAATATCCACAGGCGAACAAGAATGCACATCTTTGGTGAATCAGATCAGATGGACCACTGGTGACGAAGTGTGTCTACTGCATACGCATCAAACTCTTTGTTTGCACAGTAGATCGTACCGGGCTGTTTACTGGTATTTCTGATTAGGAAACTTATTCCTTGTTTACCTGTCTTTTAATCTTGTCAATTAAAAACTAAAAATCTGCACCATAGCAAGACTTTTTGGATTATAAACTATTCTTTTATTTGCTTTTTTAGAAGTATCTTTTGGATTAGTAAATTGTACCAGTTTAAGTATATTTCCTACATAGATATTTCAAAAGTAAGAATAAATGTATGTTGTGGTTTATCACAATTGGAGCTGTGTTAATGTTTTTCGCTGTTTCTAAAAATCTCATAAAAAGCTGTACTGCAACGGCTTTCTGTTTATGCTCCTCAGAGAAAGAAGTAAAAGGCTTTTTTAACAACCACATCAAACAGAAACTGCACATTGGCACCTTGAGGATGACAATGTTTGTCTTTCCTATGCCATATTTCCAGCTTTTTATTTATTTATTTGATATAATTGCCTGAAGGCAGTTCTGCCAACACATGAAATCAAACAATGAATACATTTCATCATTTTTCGACTCCCCTCTAGACTGTGAGAAAAGACTGAGATTGATTTTTTTTTCCTTTTTAATGGATTATGTTCCACTTCAAGTAGGGATAAAACGTGAAGTTAAAATTTAGCCCAATAAAGAGTTGAGCAGTGGGACTGACTAAATTATTTTCAATGAGCCATGAACAACTGGGATGTTTTTTCTAAGAGAGGAATAATGATAAAAAAATACATATATATCAAAATCTCATAAATGATATTATTTGTAAACAAAAGACACTCCATGATGGCACCTCGGGGTAAATATTCACCACAGGGCCCAGGATCATTCAAAAAGCATCAAGAAAATTAACAATTTAATCATTGTAAAGAAAAAACAAAAAGTGAAAGTGAACAACCATGCACAAATTCCCAATGAAGAAAAACCCTGTATATCGCTTTCTCTGAATCTCTTCTGTTCAACCCATCCAAACCATAAATTCATTGGACTAATCATTCCGAGCCAATAAAGGTGATATTAGCTTCAGTAAAGCAAAACATGCTCTTCAACAGCAGCAAACAAAATGTCTTGGGTCAAATAGGCAGATGCAGACAGATGGGCAGACGGACAGAAGGAGACATGTGGAGGAGGATCTTAGTGAGAGACAAAGAGATTGCTGAACCTTGTTCTCCTGCTGCTTCCACCCATGCCTGCCTCCCATAATGACACACCACTGGCCATCTAATGACACATTGGAAAAGACTAAAGAAACCCAAATCTCTGCCTGCAGCAGCACAGCATTGCCTCATAACCCCAATGAGCTCAGAAAGCCACAATGGTGAGGTAGGAAAAAAACACAGTAAGGTAAGAAGCATGATGTTAGTTTATTCTGTTTAGTATAATAAATGTGGAACATTCATGTGGAAAAACTGATGATGGAGGTTATCAGATTCTGATTAAAACTCCTGGAGTCCACAACAATTTCAATATACAGTATGTTGCAATCATTTGTCATTTTTCTTATTTGTTTGGAGGTATTTTACTTGAATAGTTGAACAGATATCACAAAATGATTTGCAGATATACTTTGAAAATACTTTTTGTTGTGATGGTTTCTACAGGAAATTCAAAATATGTGAATTGTGCCAGTTCCCCTAGTATATGGCATCTACTACTGTATGGTTAGTCACGACCCATAGCTCAGAGCTGAGTTGGTTTGGCGGGTAGCACTTTTTCCTAGAGAAGACTGCCATTAGGATATGTAGTAACCATGAAGTATATGATTAGGCAGCAGTGTTCAGGTGGGTGAAAAGACTAAAGTGCCATCCTTTTAAATGTTAGGACCCATGGCCACCCAGCAGAACTCTGCATTTTAACAGGATGATTAATGTTATTCACTTTACCTGCCTGTTGTTTTTATAGCTTACAATTATCATATGTCCCACATGCTATTTGTTGCCACAAACTGCTAGTACTGCTTGTATTTGTACTTTATGCATACTTAGAACTTCAAAGCATAAGCAAAAATCCATGTATGGTAATGTACAGTATAGAACAATGTCTTCTACAGCACAACAGCTTTTATGCAATGATTTAGTGGCATGAGTGTGCCCATATTATGTATATTATTTAACCATGTTATATGCAGCATCTAAACCTAACCATGCATCTTAAATATAAGCTTAGCCATCGGACTACTAATCAGAACCATTTACAAATGAGAAACAAGAGGAAAAGTGATGAATCAGGTCAGACAGAAGTGAAGTAAAGGGCTGTATAAAATAGTCACAAGATCTGGCAAATGTATGTTGCATGGAAGTTCATGCAATATTGCATTTTACCAACTTTACTTTCTATAAGCATCTTTGGCTAAATCAACAATGTAGAACATGAAGGAAGTGATGAATTTGGTGACATTATAAACATCATCACGTTCAGACATGATCTTATATATAAAGTGATAATACTGAGGCATCTTTATGATCAGATAAATGTGGCTTCCAGTACTGTAATTCGTTACTACATTAAATAATCCCATGCTACTGAATATGGACTGCCATTAAGATGCTACTGTGTAACTTTTGGCCACAGGGGCTCCTAAACCTGTAACTTCCCCCAAAATTCAACAGTCTTTCTCTTTCTGGCCTCCTCGGACATCATTTTCTCCTCCTTACTTCGTTCAGCCATGACAAAATTTCCATGGAAGAGGATGAAAAGGTAACACAAACCAGAGCCCTCTGTGTTTATAGAGGGGGAGCACTGCAGGTCACATGATCCCATGAGTGATGGATCCACTCCCACAAAGTTACAATGCCTAGTTTCTGAAAAGGGCAGCCCCCTAAGAGGGCCAACATGCGTAAAGCACTGTTATTGACCCTAAACATCACCCATTATTAGTCACATTAGGGTAAAATTTGAGTCAAAAGTTACACAGCATCCCTTTAAGGTAGATTGATCCTTGTGCATTTCTGAAGATTGCAATGGTTTGTACTGTTGGTTTCTCACAGACCTTGGGACAAAAACTCCTATAGCTATAATTTGGCTTATATGTTGCTTGCATGTATGTCTTAAAAGATTTGGGTACTGCCACACTTTATGACTCTAGCTGTTCTTCTAAAATTACATTATAATTAATATAAACTTAAAGGATTTCAGTTTAAACTTGAGGGTATTCATATCCAAACTGAATTAAGAGTGCAGGAATGAAATTGTTGTGATAATTAGCCTACAATTTCTCAGGGGCACAAATATTATTGAATACATTAACATAACCATGAAATAAATGTTCATTTTCAATAGTTTTATTGGGAACCATTTGTATGTAATGACAGCCTGGAGTCTATAACCCAAAGAACTGTTTTTCCTTTGTAATTTCTTGACGAGATGTTTGCTGCAGCTTTTCTCAGATTTTTGTGGGTTTTTAGGCTTTACTGGTTTCGTAAACTTGTCTAAAATGGGCCTATTGGAGAATATTCAATACTGTTAACATAAAAAAGCTCTTTCATTGCATGCTTTGTGTAATTGCCATCCAAAACTGTGACAGTGTCAAAACATTTCTTGGCCTTACTGCACCATTTTGCTGTCAAGCTGTATGCTGAAACTTTACACTCTCTTAGTGCATTTACATGAGTTTGCACAATCGGTCCTAGTCCTTGAAAGCAGGTGCAGCACTTTGTAAATTATGCAGCCTCCCTGGTCAATTAGACACAGATTGGAGTAATCCATGTTTTTTGCATTATGTGGGGAAAAAAGTCTAAGTTTTTTATTGTATATTTAAAACATGGCAAGTTGTGAAAGGTAACATTGAATATTTACATTTTTAAAATGAAATTCAGGTCACACAACAACTCCAAGAAGAAATTCTGACGATCATGAGATAGTTTGTTTAAGATAGATGGGTGTGTAGGTGATTATTTATAGTTTAAGAAAAATAAACCGACTATTGATAATAAGGAAGGCAGATTCAGTCAAATGAAAAAAGGGAAAAAAGTTGCACATCGCTGCAGGCCTGCTCTAACATCTTAGAAAAGGTGAGGTGTGCTTCGTTCAACCAATGGCCAAGAGGACAGCCTGTCCCTGACCCAGATACACAACCATCACATACAGAAGAGAGTAATAATGGCAAGTGAAAAGAATGAGACTGTGCAATGCCTGCTCAAAAAAAAAAACCTTCACTTGTTAAAAGGCACATCTTTTTCCTTCAGTACGCAAAGGTTTGAATGAATGAAGAAATGAATAGCATTTCTTCAATGCCACACGCTGCTATCATTGAATTGATTTTAATGCTTCAATGAAGCCGGCATGCACTTTCATAATAACACAATTGTGACTGAGGCCTTTAAAGAAGTCTCTTATTCTCTTTATTTATTTATCAGTGTGAAACTAAGAGAGAAAAAAAATATCTCTGAACTGAATTTTAACATTTCCACTTGCATATTTCCACAGTTTCCAGCAATTGCTCTTTTGATTCCCCTGGCCATGATTGTTCACAGGAAATGTGTAATTTAACCCAGAGTATACTTGCAATAAGTACGCATTTATTGTAGCTGTTACTCTGAACCATTTCCTGAATAACCCTCCCATAGATTAAAACATGCCTGTGTCATCGGTGGAAGTGCTCCGACCATCGCCCACCCCTGCACCCTGATGTAAACTGGCCTTGCCTCACCCGAGATGATCATTCAGTTTGTGTTCATGATTAAAGAAAGATCTCTGATATACTTAAGCAAACATCTTTGTTCACCTGTACAGTAGAACGAACGAAACACAACAGTTGATCCAGTGGATTACAGCTCCTGTTCACTATTGAACCCATACAAAAGCATTAACTCGCATTCACTTTTTGGATCATGAAACAGAATAGGACTTAAGTAAACAACTACACTGACAGCCTTCCAGTGAGAGACAACTCCTGCTCACAAGGCTAACTCAGTTTGGGAGTAAGGGAAATTAAATCAGTGGATAACTGTGTTTGTGATTCCTTGCAAAATTTTGGCACAGCGGTTCTCTGCCCCCCACTCCGACGCCTTGGGGCCTCCAGGCTACATCACACACCACAGGACCCTGAAAGTGGTCGGGCACGTGCTAGTTAGCCCAATGGCTGTGCCACTATTGACAGCAGGAAGGCACTCAGTGTTGACAGTGCTCATCTAAATCCGAAAGGCTGATTAGGAAATTTAATATATAGCTTGTAAAAGCCTACTGACAGCAAACAATATGGTTGTGAAAGTGAAGCAGACAAAATGCACCAGGTAAGTTCTTCTGCAGCCTTAGGCTTTTATTCATTGAGAGAAATGAGAAAATGTACTGCTACTATATTTAAAAAACATTAGGTGTTTGCATTGTTTATCTTATAAGTTATGTCCAGCAACAGGATGGACAGATTGCTGGGGTATAAACAATTTACATTTGATCAATTCTGACCAAGCATTGGCTTCTTCCAACTTTATTAATCAGTTTTTTTCCGATCCTGAAATGAGAGGATCTTTATGTGAACTATTAATATCTGTCTTCCATTATTACTTTTCTTTTAACTATTGTTTGTTGTGTATGAGATTTTTTTTATTGTTCTTTTGCTTTGAGATTGTTTGAAATAAAGAATTCCATCTAACTAACTAACTAAAAGTGTCTTACTCTGCCTTCAGGTATTGTCTTTGATGTGAAAGCTTTTCACAGAGAACTTGTTCATAATAATTTTTGCAGCCAGATCATGGCTAGAGTGAATGTGAGCTCTCCCATCTGCCTCTCATTTGTTCTCACACAGACCTATCTTCAGTGTTCAGCCCTACATGCAACCTATCCGCTCAACCAACAATAATTAGAATGCCATTTTTAGAAGCCGATGATTTGCTTTTATCACACTGTTAAAGCCCCAAGCTTCCCATCAACTATGCAAATCCCTCGATTAATTTTATTAGCAAGCGGGTGTCTTCAAACAGACCTCGGTCTGGCTGTTCTCTGGGAATATTACTCTCAAGATGTACACAAGATTTGTGAAAGAGGTTCTGTGCCTCGTCTCTCACACAGAACTGTATCTCCTAGATTCTTTGTTTGTCATAAGCTCCATGCATACTGAGGAAAATCCCTATGCAAGCTCAGGCTTGATCGACAAGTCCACATTTCTGGACGAAGATAGTCAGCAGTTTTCTAAAACGCATACCTGAGAAACAGGGAGATATGAAAAAAGCATTGTAAACTAACTGACATGAACATTGGCAATATTGATGGATCATGTTACTAGTTGGCTTTACTAGTTTAAGTCTTAACAAGAAGAATTGAGAGTGTCGAGAAAAGGGATGGTGCAGAGGTGGCGGAAACAGAGGGCGAAACGATGTGGAGGTGGCAGCCAATAAGAAATTGTTTTAAGGACAAAAGCCTGTAATTTGTATGGTAATCTTGGGACGCGCCCACTGAGACCGTTGTGGAGCTGGGGAAACTGTTAGATTTCAAATTGTTTTGAAAGAAAAAAGCTACATAATTGAATCTTTAATGGCAGTCACTTGTGTGTGTTCATGGGCTGCATTGAACGTGCTTTTAACACTGAGAAGGTTGGTATATTGCTCCATAATGATGGAACTCGGTATCTATTTGATGGTTCTCAAATGTGTAAAAATGAGTCTGCTAATAAAAAGGGGACTAAGACAGGATATATAAAACTTTGGGTGACAAAAACTGAACATTTTCCGTTAATTCATAGGAAACTACAAAGATCATCAAACCCTAAAAAAAGAATGAATGAATTTCTATGAAGAAATTCAGGAAAAGACCAAACAGCTCCTTTGAGTATCAAATCCTTATCATCCCGTTGTGAAGATTCAATTGTTTAGTCATCTGGCATTTTTCTCTAAACAGAAGCCTCTGACTCACTGCCAGAAAATATAAATGGTGCTGGTATGAACAGAACAGGCTTCAAAATGTCCCCACTTCTTTATCTTAAGACACATTTCTTTTCTTTTCACATTTCTAACAGGATAAATATTTACATTGTGAGCAATGACCAAGCACAGCCTCAGCCAAAATTATGACTGGAAACAACAGGTTAGAAAAATTGCTTGCTTTAACCAAACTGTGACTGGAGGTAACAACCATGATTTAGTTATTTTTTGTTCCAATTCAGAAAAAAATATGATGCTGAAAATGATAAAATATCGAAAAAGGAAAAACAAATCTCATATGCTTTTGGTTCTGAGGTTGATAAAAGTGCCACAAACATGGAGGCATCAGTAATGGGCCAATCAAGAGAAAGGAGATCCCTATGTGTGAAATAAATGATTAAATCAACATCTATCTCTAAAAGTTTTGTGCTGGAAAATGTCTTTACTAAAGAACCCCTGAACAGAAACAGTTAAACGTGTTCCCTTATAGATTTAGGAGAAGTCTCAGAAAGGGGAGGATCATATGTGAGGCACTTCAATCAGAAGCAAAATGAAGAAAAGAGAGACAGAGGAGGCGTTAATGCTAAATCAGGGCGACATAACTAACACATAGTCTCGCGCATTGCAAGCCGAGTGCAGTGGACAACAGAGAGAACAGAATGTAACCACGTGTTGAGGAGATACTGTATGCTTCACATACTGTATGCATATAGTGAGAATTTGATGTTTGAGCCACCATACAGTCATACTGTACAGAGATTAGTACCAGCACCACATAGGATGCTAGAAATGAGCAAGATCTTCCTGAGATTCATGGAGCACGGCAGATAAACTCGGGATTCAGCTGTAATTAAGCCTCTGTCACTATCAATCAGTTCTCACTTTCTGTCTAACCAGTCAGGTTCATAGCTTCGTTTACAGGCACATTGAGATGAAAACATGAACTTCTACTTGACTGCAAAAGGCCGCACATAAACGGTGAAAACCTACAATTTAAAGATAGAATGAGGCAAATTTCCAATTTTATGAGCTCCCTTTTATCTAAAAATGGTACAGACTTAAATTCGTTTTATTTATCTATTTTTTACCACACAGAACTGGTCGATTTTTTCAACAGATTAAGGTGATAAATTTGAAAATGATCACAAGGGAAATAATCTTATTTACTCATTTATTTGATAAGAAAAACTTAGCAGATGGGAGAACCCTCTGTAGAAAAAACACAAGTACACCCTTGACTTCAGAAGCTAGTTTGGACGAAGCAAGTATTTTGCATAGTTTTCAATCAGTATATGACATCTGCTCGCTTACACTTATGCACATCGTCTCTGCAACTTAAATTCAATTGCCAAAGGTTTTGGGTGTTTTCTGGCAAGTCCGGCCAATTTCAAATCCCTGTGCAACACTTCAATGAGATGCAAATCTGAACTTTGACTTGACTAGGCAGTTCCATCAGCCACTTCTTGATAGATTTTTTCCTTTTTATAAGTCTGCTGAACTGTTCTCTTGCAGTTTAGGTTATACTTTTGGTAAGATTGCATCATGTTATCATTAATAGAACTTCAATTAGTTCAATATGCTAATGAGTCTCCAAAGCAAGCCCATAAAGAGGAAGCTTCCTTTTCTTCCAGTTTTCTTTTCACTTTTACTACAAGCCTTTTCAACATTGTCCATGTCATATTCTTCTTTTTAAAAATCTGTTTGTAGACAGGTGCACTTGATACCAGTTGCAGATCCTGTGATGAAATCTTAGGTTTCTGAAAATGATTTCTGAGTCACTTACAGTATATCTTTATGAACTGTGAGCAACTTTCTCTTGTCAGAAATTGGTTATTTTCAATAATAAGTCTTTATTAAAATAGCCTCCTGCAACAAAGACAATGACCAATAATTGCCTTTTTGAAGATCTAAGAGTTCATTTTGACCATTTATTTTTTTTATTTATTTAAGATGATCTCAAATCCCTTGTGACGGAAATGGAAATAAATGCTAAATTTCTTTGACAGTAAATCTATTATAATAGAAACTGTTTCAAAGTAAGTTCAGTGCATGTGTTGAGATATGTGGAAAACAATGTCCACAGGGTTTGTTCTCACCAACTTTTTGCACCTGGCTGTCTGCAGAGTGTGCACTGGGTGTTGCAGCTCTTGAAAGTATCACATGAATATCACATTAAAGCACCTGAACTGGCAACTTCTTGTCTTTTAGGCCTTTTAAATTATCAAGATCAGGAATTCCTTAAAACCAATAAACAGACACCATATGCTGCAACACTTCTGTGAGGCTTCAATGAACACTGTCCTCTTATGCTGATACAGGAGCCAATAAACAAACCAATTTAACTCACATCTCCTCTATACGCTCTTTTCCTTTCTACCACATAAACTTGGTAAAATTGTGTTTTCATCAGCTGTTTTCCCCCCTTTTCATAGAGGGATGAGATAGCTGCTCCTATTAGTGTTGTTCCTGTTTCATGGGTTTCCAAGAAGCAAGCAGCAAAACCTTTGTAATCAGGTGACTGAGGTCACGCTGCACAGGAACAGGAGTCCTTGGGCAATAGCTGACAAATTACTTAAGGCCAGAGGAGCACAGCCAGAGAGACCAGACCCGTTTAGGCCTCAGCTGAGCATCCTGTAACATCTCTGCAGGTCAGGGATGAAACAGACTTCATAATAGTCTTTTTATTTCTTGACATGATGATGCAGAGCACCTTAAGCTTTACTGACAGATGAGACTCCCATTGCATGTCATAAACAATTTCTTAACCTTGTCTATGTTCTAAATAAAGTCACTGTCTGGACCCAAATTGGTTATCTCTGCCATCCTTTCAACAGCAAGTTCCCCCAATTATCTGATTTGAAACACCCACTCAAGTCCACAAGCAAGTGTTTTGGGCCTCATTCCCACCTAGCAACAAGAGAGATCAGGCATGAAATGGACGTTAAGATTTTCCATTTGACAGCATGATGGAATCATCAAATTAAGCAATGCATATAGGCCACAGCACATCCAGTTTACTGCCCTGTAAATGGAGTGTGAGCAAAGGTTAACTGTCTGTTACTGAGAGCGCCCATATGAAAATTCTGGTCCAGGTGGCAGATAGATTCACTGGGAATCTCAGGAAATGTGTCACAGAGACTGACATGAATAAACAAAGACTACAGGAATCCCTACTGTATTTATCATTTGCCTCCTTCTTGATGGATTCCACAGGATGATTTCTGGATGATTCATTTTTGCCCAGATGGGTTTCTTGTATAATAACAGAAACAGGTTTATTATATGCCACGATGGCGTAATTTCCTTATCGCCTTAGGCGTGATAGTTATTTTTAATTAGCCACAATCGCTTGTGTGCACACATGGAGATGAGGAACCTGTTGCAGTATCCATTACTGGCTGCTTCGCTGACAGGAACATATTCTAGCATTGCCATACGTCTAAATCATTCTGCCGGAAGAGAGGAAATGCAAGGGCAAAGAAAATGGATACTTTTTCATGTAAAAGTGTTCTGATGCTCTTCTCACTCTCAGATGCGCAACGAATCAGTGCGCCGTGCGTAAACGCTGCATTCTTACCTATCGTCGGTCTGCCAGTCCCCGAGTAACAGGTCTCGGAACCGGTACCGAGGGGGCAGTGGGAGCACATCCTTTTCCAGTTCGACCATGGTCCTCCTCCTTAAAACACAGAGATGGAGACAAATACCACCGCTAACCGCACCTCCGCGCAGAGGAGGTGGTCCCCTCCTGACCCAACTCCGCTCCTCTTTTTTCTGTTATTCAACCCGTAAATTAGTGAGGAAAGCTTTGGTTGGCCTCATGGCACTGTCTTCGATCTCCCTCCTTTAACAGAAAAAAAAAACTTCTTCCTTTTACGGCTCCGGTAAAAATACTGCCGTACTTTTCTTCACACCGAGGCAACAGGTCGAGGATGCTCATCCGTCGGTGCGCAGGGAGGCTCCACTTATAGACTACTGTGACAGCTGGAGAGCAACTGGTTGTCTCTCCCAGCAGCATCCTCCCTGGCTGAGCTCCACATGGACTAACGGACTGCAAACGCGTAGTTGCTGCGACTTTTCAATAAAGAAACACTGAAACAATTCACTCATAGAGAAATGGGCGCTCCCCGTATCTGCGCTGAATTATTACAGTAGGCTAATAATGTTCTGTAATCTGTCACACATGCACACGTGATCCCCTGAAATGGCCATCATACTGTGCAGACCTGCACGGATCTCAGTCGTGAGTCTGTAACGACTCTTACCTGCAACCTTTTTTATTACCTCCGCATATTAAGCTATTGTGTTTTCTTCTGGGATATAACAGAGGCAACTCGTTAGAGTAGGTTTAAAGTGATGTGCTTATTATGTTGGGAACTACCTTGCTGAAATATACACGAGAATACGTCCACGATTGGGTCGTGCATATTCATTCTGAGACATTTAACACGATTCTGCTCGGCTTGCCAAAAGAGCTCAGGTTGCTGCTGCTCTCTCATCCATATGCTAAATATAATTAAAACGCTCGGCCGTACAGGAAATGTAGAAACAGCTGATATTAACTTAAAAACAAAAATACAGCAGAGCTCAGGTTTCTCAGAATGTGTGCTAGAAAGTTAAAGTCTAGTTTTTTAGAAGTCTCTCGTCTTCATATTCTCTTACCTCCTGCTATAATGAATAAACACATGCAATTAAGAACACATCACTTGCAAACTCATGCCATTAAGCAGCAAACCCGCAATTTGGATAGCAGGGTTTTTTATGTGCAAAACACAAGTTTGTCTTCGACTCAGAACATTAAATGGGATTAATCTTGCAGAGCCTCTGGTCATAACATAGGGAGTTATGAAATTCAAATAGGGGGCTTAGGAAGTGAGGTGAAACAGGTGTTATTAGAATTGACTTCCATTAATTAATAATAATCACCCATGACTCAGGTTTGATAAACCAGCCCTTCTGCAAGGTCCATACAAAACATTTATGCAGGTAGTTGGAAAGGTTAATTGCCTGCCGATTGGTTGAGAAGCTCACAGATAACAAGAATATCTTTCTATTTTCTCAGACTAATGTAGATTATGGTCTGTGAACAGTATGAAGTGTGTGAAGCCTACATCTTATTCAAAATTCCATAATTTCCTATTGTCATCGAATGGTTGCCGAGAAAAATAGCAGAGCTTTTTCATACTTTATGAGGTAGTGTACAACACATTTCATTCGGTTTCACTTATTTCGCCCTCTGGTGGTGATCATGAGGTAAGCATACACGCAAAAAAGTTATTTTGTCAGTTTAAAGTGAACTATGAAAACAATAAAAATGCTAGGATGCAGTTTAAAGCATGAAAAAACTGAAATATAAATATCTTTATCATATATGAAATACTCCTGTATAATGCTTGGGCAAAAAAAAAGCTTGACAGCAAAGCAAAAACATTACAAGAGGGTGGGTATAGCTGTGTAGCCATGGTAACAACAAAAAAGAAATGTCGGAGTAAATCAGCGGATATGGTTCATGAGTTTTATACCTTGTATAAACACAAGTAAATCTAACATTAAAGAAAGATGAATAGTCAGGACAGTTAAAGCAGGTTGTTGCCATAGATCAGAGCACAACTACAACTGTATAACAAATACAAAGAATAGAAAAGAATCATCATAAAAAAGAAATGTACACTTAAAAAGATATAAAATCTTTTAGTCTCTGTTTGACACTCAGCCACTCAGTTGCCTTTGAAGTTTTAGTCCAAGGTCACGTTGACAGAAGCTAAAGCGTCCACCGCCCAGCTGGGGTACTGATCAGAAGAGGGAAACATCTGCTTCATGAATGTCCGTATAAACTCTGGGAAGCGGCCGTCCACGATGCTCTGCCTCACAGACTGCATCAGAGAGAGCTGCAATGAGAAATGTTTGATGAATTGAGGAAATATATAATGCGATTACTATAGACCCGCAATGGGAAATGATCTCTGATTTGCACCATCAGAGAGTATAAGGTCAGCTGCAGGTCTGCATCCTCTGAACAACATGCCGACTTCTGTGCAGCCTTTTCACTGTGGCAATATGTGAAGGTGAGATGTTAAAGTAAACCAACCTAATGAGCAATTAGAGGAAATAAAACTGGATTACACAGAATTAGCATCAGGAGAAATTCCTGGTTCATTATTCTGACTTAAATGAAAAATGCTGATGAAGTTAGTACCACAAGAAAACAGAGAATATGGAGAATAACCATAAACGAGGAGGGGTATAATCACACCATGTCTTTTTGTGATGTTGAATACTTAAATGCAGCCTCTTTACGAGTAATAACACCTCCAAACACATTACACTGACATGAGGCGTAATGTGAGTCATAGTGGCAGACGGTGGGAATAATGTAGCTCATGCAGAAAGCAGGAAATTAGCAGTACTTGAATAATTTCTCAGTCAAGTCATTTTCATTGATTTTTCAAATACTGACCTGGTAGGCAATGTTGTGGATGGTAATATGATGCATGGCTGCAGTGTCACTCTTAAACAGAGCATGCAGGTAAGCCCGACTGTGTCTGAAACAGATTAATTAGAACCTGAAGCATCTTCTTTCATCATCTGTCACAGTGACCTGTGATGTGATCTCCGCTTACCTTTTGCATGTGGGACACTGGCAGTCTGGGTCTATGGGCTGAAAATCCTTAGAATACTGCTTCTGTTTCACTTGGAGAGATCCCCAAGGTACCAAAGCCGAGCCAAACCTCTGAGAAAAAAGAAGCATCACGTTAAAAAAATACAGCTGAAATCCATCCTATATGGATCTTAACTCTTACATGGAGGATATTTTTAGTACTGTGAGATAAAGAGAGCTTACTGCAGTGCGTGTTGGGAAGACACAGTCAAACATATCACATCCCAGAGCGACACACACCACTAAATCCACAGCATACCTACAGCATGGGATGACCACACAACTTACTAAATCAATCATTGTCAGCATGGCAGATGAAAAAGACACGGTTCTTAGAATGAAATTTAACATAAATCAAGCAAACTTACCCGACACCCATGAGGTAGCGAGGCTTTTTTTGTGGCAGGTGGTCAGTACTCAGCGTAACCATTCGCCAGAAATCATCCTTCTCCTCTCCTCCACTTAAGCCTCCGATGGCAAAACCCGGGACATTGCGCTGAGTCATTTCTGCAGAAAAGGAAAAAGCATTGAAAGAGTGGTGTCTCACAGCTAAATTGTTTAAATGTGGTGATTTAAATCTACACTTGAAGTTAAAGTGTCAATATGTTTGTTCTCCTTATGTTCAGGCAAAGTTTATGCAGAATTCTAATTATGTTCTGACTTACTTTTTATTTCACAGTTTTTAAATGTGTTTTTAATTTTATTTTTATTGTTATTTTCATTTATCCTTTTTACTTGTCGAGCATTATAGTAGCAGAAAGTTGGTCTGGATACTGTGTTGTTTTTTCCTAATTGAAATTAAGAAAAAAAATGCAGCGATAGGATTTTTTTTTAACATTTTTTCTTTTTCTCTACAAAAATCTGCAATATTGAAGAATCATGAGAACTGCAATTTACATCGAATTGGTACCCAAATAATCATAGAGGAATCAAATCGGGAGGAAAGCATATTGTCCCAACCCTATTATTAAAAACATGCTGCAGGATTTTCACCATCTAGACAGGCCTTGCGCAGGTCTGCATCCAGTCCTCCTTGGATGATCGCAAATAGATTCTGTTTGTCCGGATTTTTATTTGCCGCTATGCAGCGATCGAGCCAACGAATGGACCTGTGCATGGCTTCCTCTACCCGCGGTCCTTTCACGGTACTACTGACAACATCATCCAACTGCATCATGATGTCTGATCCTGGAGGAAGATAAATAAACAGGGGCAGCCTCCTGGTAAGTCGCTGGAAATTTTTAGCTGATTCAAAGTAATTTGATGTAAGCTCACCCAGACTGTTCTGTATGCTGATGGACTTCTCAGGACTTAACAAGATCTCTTTGCCATCGTAGGGAGACTTGAACTTGACTCCATCTTCAGTAACCTCAGAGAGTTCAACAAGGGACACCATCTGAAATCCTCCACTATCCTGAAATCAGACAAACAACGAACAAACAAGGGTTGTTTTTAAAATCTACACAACTTTTTTTTCCTGTATCTGTACTGTACATGTAAAAACTCTCCATGGTTCTTACAGTTAAAAGATTTCTCTTCCAGTTCATGAACCCATGTAAACCATTTGCTTTTTCGATCAGATCAGGCCCCTGTAAGCAGCAAAGTTAAGAGAAAACAAATCATCATTCCTATAGCCACTGATAAAGTCATATTTACTATAAAGAAAATACCTACCGGCCTCATGCCAAGATGGTATGTGTTTCCGAGGCAAATCTGACAACCAAGACTGCTCAGCTGGTCCACAGTGATCCCCTTCAGGGTCCCCTGTGTGCCCACCGGCATGAAAACCGGGGTGCTAACTTTGGAGTGTGGCAGTATTAGATCACAAGCTCTTGCTTTGGTCACTGGACATTCAGCAATTATTCTTAGAGTGAGAGGGAAGGCTGCAGACACGGCTTTTATCAAAGACATGCTGTTTTCTGAAGTATATTTGTCAGCCTCCCGTTCTACGGCGGCAGCCATGTTTGCGTAACACGTGACACGTTACAGACACTCGGCTTGATCAATTAGGAAATAGACATTTGTTTGAGGCAGCGAACACGCCTTTCATATATCCAATCAAATCATATCTTGCTGAAGCGGCAACAGAGCTAGCCAATAGGCGATTAGTTTACTGAAAATAAGGCGGGTGTTAATACACCGGTTTCGATCGGATATCGTCTCTCTTGACCGGATGGCGTTTTTGTAGAGGAAGTTTTGTTTTGCGAGTTTTCCGCCCGTTTCGATTAAGGTTTTAATTGGTGTGCGAAAAAGAACACGAAATTATGTTAGTGTAAATTTCACTACAAGGGACTGGTCAAGATTTTACAGAAAGAATAAAAACTTGAGCAGTTTAAAACGGCGGAACTCCACACTTGAGAGTAACCCGAGAGCACCTTGCTGCTAAGCTAACGTTACCGAGCTAGTTAGCGCGGCTAGCATTAGCCTCTGGTCTGTCCTGTATTGAAGGGGCTCTCCAAGCTATCAACGCCATGGGGAACCGGGGCATGGAAGACCTGATTCCCCTGATTAACAAGCTTCAAGATGCTTTCAGCTCAATAGGCCAGGCTTGCAATTTAGACCTTCCACAGATTGCTGTGGTCGGTGGACAGAGCGCTGGAAAAAGCTCTGTCTTGGAAAATTTTGTCGGCAGGTAAGTGACAATGGCCAGTTTCGTTTATCTGTTGCAGTTATCTGCTACTATGCAAAGTTTATCCATGGCTTTAATTCTTCAAGATGTTTAAATTTGGACATGTAATTTTCATTTAAGTTAGTCTAACGTTAGTTACTTTACCAGTACGTAACGTCAGTATTGAGTTACGTACTTGCCGTAAGCCAGCCTTGACAGAAACAGTTGTATGTTCAGCAGCTCTTTACGTGTTACTTAATGAGGACCAATCCCATCTATTTGACTTTGTTTCGTTTTTAAACTCAGACCACACTTGAATTAATATGAATATTCTTTCATATTATGAATATCAAGTAGGACTTGATTGGTTCTCATTAACACATGTTTTAGAAATACATTATTCTTGCAGATGTGGAAGTACAGATGCCATGTCATTTGCAAGGCCAATGAGGAAAAGCATTCTTAGTAGAGAGAGACACACTTTTTTTTTTTTTTTTTTTTAATAATGAATTTTACATATAAAGCTTTCCCCAAGATTTTTCTAATGGGATCCTTTATACATCAAAGCAGAACATATTGACAAAATACTGGCGTGTTGTCTGTGATCTGACAGCTGTAATAGAGCCCACTTCCCCTACCAGCTTCCCTTTTCTTTCTGTTTTGTGTTGAAAATTAGAATGAAAGGAAATAGTCCCAACGCCTCTTCACTCTGTTATCTGAGGTCATGGCGTTGCAGTGCTACCCAGTTGCTCAGCTCTATCTTCACTTCCACATCAGCCCTCAGTGAGATCACTGTAGATAAAGACACAAAACAAGTTTGCTTGTTTAACAGGTTTCCACCCCATTGAATGACATTCAGTGTTTAACCCAACCCACATAGCAATCTCTCAGTCGCTCACACACACACACAGGCCATCCCGCAGCGAAGAAGAAGTATGTTGGTCATTAAGATGGCATGCACACCAGTGTTTGGTTATAAACACACTCCAAAGAGCATGTTGAAACTGCTCCCAGGCAGGACTACACTTGCAGATGAGACTGTCACTTGCTGTAAATTAATTCACGAATGGGGCTTTTTACCTTGGTAGTGCTTGATACACATCAGCTGCAATTTTAAGACATTTCTTGGTGACCTCAATCTTGCAACTCGTGCTGTCTTTCAGTTTTCTACCTGCTTGCAGGAGTAATCCATTTACTGAAATGTTACTTCAATGTTGCTATGACCTCGACCCTTGTGCAGTACATTGTCCTCACACGAAGTATGTGAGTGCTTCACTTCAGAGTTTAGGATTAAAAAAAGTTCTATAACTACTCTGTTTCCAGGTTTCTGGTATTTATATAAATGCAGACAATGTCAGAAATTACACCTTCAAGGTGGTGTCTTACTTCAACCTGGGATTGCATGTCATAACAACAACAAGCAGACTCATGAGTCATTGTTGACCAAGGATGTCTCTCTGCCTAGAGGCGACCAGTACGTTCATTTTTTGCATTTTTTAATGTAAATATTTTACTGTTGTCATCTTGAAAGATATTTCACTTGAAAATTGTCTTTTGTGCAATCACATTAACCATGAACACAGAGTACTGTCTTACTCTCATTTATGACTCCTCTGTAGTTTGTCCAGCGGCAGAGATCATCCTTCATTCAGGTGCATGTGTTGTGTGACAGAGGAAGGCTTTATTCACGTGTCCTCAGGGGAAGAAAATAATCCCGTATTTACTTTTTGCAGGACCAATGGCAATTGAAACTGATTTAACATAGTGCTGGGAAGAAGCATGTCTCAGACAATAGACTGAATGACTCAGAGGGCAAATGCTCCTCCTTTTTTCACTTTCCTCTAAACGTCATGCCGACGTTAGAATCGGAGACATTTGCCCAGTGACCTGACTTACTTTTTCACTGCCTGTATCCAGCAGATTTCTCTCATCACACTTTTGTTGCATTTCCTGGTTTCTATGGTGAAAGTGGAAAGAATGAAAATAATAATGTAATAGGGTGTTTGCTTTGTAGTTACTGAATCTCAGTCCTATTTTTCAGGTTTGTTTTTTTTTTAGCTGGGACCTATTTTTTCCCTTCAGGTTCACTTGCTGAATAATAACCAAAAAGGATATAAAATAGTTAATTTCCAAAGATTATTAACTGGGTTGATAATTGGTTAGGCCATGCTATCAGTTCAATGATTAAACTGCAGCGACACACCCTTTTCTCTATCTTTGGGTGTGTTGCTCTGTGCGTTAATTTCATTGTCCGCGTTGGGAGTTGCGATGTCATATCTGGCTCTACAAGCTTGGCTGGGTGGAGGTAGTTATCAGATCGATCGCAAATCTTCAAACAAAAACTTGTGAATATTCTCCATTTATATTTCTGTTCTTTAGAACAGAAAATATGATTTGTGAATTCAAGTAGCAATTGAATTAAGTCTAAAGTTTCTTATGTGGATCAGCCTTGTAATCTCATGCCATGTATACAAGTTTCTTCTTGTTAGACTAAAACCTACTTGACAGTTGTGAATGCAGCTGTTTTTGCTGAGGATTATCATGCATATTGTTGCATGTTTGCATTGACATGTGAAGGAACCAACATAGAAATGTGTCAATTTCTTTATGCTTTTAAAGTTGTGAACAGCACAGTAAATAATATATAAGGAAGTTTTTGACATCTGAATGGCAGTGATTGAAGGGTTTCCCAGTACAGATTTTGGTAGTGCTTGAAGATGCCTCTGGATAGCCTGTGGTGTGGGAATGTGGTTTGCCATAATTATGTGTTCCTTGCTGCTCCATAGCCCCATATAATAAGCTTCATAAAACCACCAACACATTTTTGTGTAGTTTCCCCTCACTTGAGAGTTAACTAAAACCTCAAAATTTCACACTGGTTTCCTTTTTTAAAAGCGTGTTATGCCAAGCTACTTCATGCTCAAATGAAAGGAGGATCAGCTGTGTGCTGTTGCTCTGCCTGTTTGTAAGACTGTTACAGCGAGCCTAGACTGAGGAAAGAAGGGCTGGCATTCTCTCTGTGTCTTACTCTCTGTTTCAGCTTTCTTAGACAGAGTGAGGCACATAAACCAATGCTCTTTGCTGACCATGCATAATGCATGAATGATACACAATCTGCTGAGCCTCGTCTATCATTTACAGCGCATCAATAATAGAATCCTAGCCTCTTGCCTCTTTTCAATATGCCACCACTTTTTATCAATTTCTGTCAGTAAAAGCTGAGTGGTTCCTTCAGTCTTCACTTTTGTTTCTACAACAAATAAGGCATAAGCAAAAGGTTCTGTTTTTATTTGTTTGTGTTTACCTTTAGGCAAATGTTTTGGCATGTTGTTTGAGCGATGCAAACACTTCACTTCAGCCACTTGTTGAGCCACTTAGGTGGTGTTTGGCTTCTGAGAGGTTTATACAGAGACAGTGGTCTGGAACGTGATTGAAGGGATTTCAGCTGTGGAGATACGGCAAGAACTCAGCATGAGAATTTAATTGAGCCATGGCAAATGAGAACCAGCTTGAATGCCATCACCTGGACACTCAGCTGGGGGTGCCCCAGCATACCTCTTCTTTTATCCTGTGCTAGGCCCTCTTTGGTGCTGAGCAGTGATTTGGGGAGTGTAACAACAGAAGTGCTGGTTCAAAATATGCAGATTGGTGAAATCCCCATTCATGGGTGGAAACAGATAATACAAGTTTTTGTGCAGCTTCATCCATAATTGAAACCTTCAGTTTCTTTATCGCTCTGTTGTCAGGAGTGATTCCCAACTGTTATAGGTGCCTATTAAAGGGTTGTTAACAGTGGTGATCTTCCAAATGTTCCTAGGCAAGCGCCTATAGTCATTTGGAACATTATTTTTCTCCAAATCATGAAAGGGGATTTCACATCTGCAGATATGGACGTTTCATCTGCTGTTATCTGTGTTGATGCATTTCTTTTGCTGGGAAACTGAAAGTCCTCTGAAAAAAGTGAAGCTGTTGTGAACTGGGCCTTCACAGAGAAAGTGTGAAAGTAATTTGTGATATGATGTTTAAAGTACACTACCAATGACCTTCACGTCTTTTCATGAAACTTGTGAAGTCTTTGCTTTGTTTGGATACTTTTCATTTGTGGCAATAAGTTTATATGAAGAGAGGATGCTTTTCTGTTTGATGCTTGCACTAGAATAACTAGTGCATCAAGTCAGATTGGCCTGAACATTTATATAGTTACTGGTTAATAACCTTTTAAGGAGGTTAAAGAAACTAGTCGTGTTTCCAGTTTTGCTGTTCAACAGCTGACAAAGTTTACACATTTTATTAAACAGTATCAGAAAACACTTCCACATGTATCGGGGACTTTTTAATCATCTGCTTAAGAGTTTGAGAACAAAGTTGAGTTTCAGTTTCACCCTCACTTTCAATGTTTTATCAGCTACACTCATTCTTTCCTATGTTTCTGCCCCCTTTTTTTTCCTCAGCCTTTTTTGCATTGCTTTCTTTTTCTTTCCTTTTTGCTTTCTTGGCGGTTAGCAGCCAACTTAGGTAGGGCTGAGTATCACCATAAATTTTCTGAATCCACTAGTTTGTATTCACATCACCCTGATTGAACTCAGCTTGATTAATTAGATTAAAATTCAATTCTATATTGATTCACATACAGATATTTATGTAACAACACAAATTTTTCTTGGAATTTTAAAGACATTCTCAAATAACTCAAAAACATTAAACCCGCTTGCATGACCATTAAATTAAGTTGGATAATTAGGAGTAATCAGATAGTCAGTCAGAAATCGAATATAATGGCATTGCATTCATAAGATCATTGTCTACATTTACCAACACATCAATGGTTTATTTTGGAGTACACGTACATCCAAGGTGAGGGAACAGAGTACATGTGAATACGGTTTGAGATGGATAGAAACTGGAACTTGTGCGGTGTCCCTCAGCCTTTCTGAGCATAGTTGAGAGCTCCCAACGTCATTATTTAGGTGTAGTTTCAATTTTATACAGTTTCAGTCAGACTAAAATGTTTATGCATATAAAAAGTCCCCTTTATGTCTGACTAGTGCAATATGTCAATTTTTCTCAAGTTTTGGAAACGTACTCAGTTATGCAGAGTAGCCAGCCAGTTTAGAAATTTACATGGCTATAGGAGAGCGAGGAGCACCTGGATTTAAACAAGTAGTTGGCCAGCAGACATGGGCATCAACAGTTTTTCAAGGATCCATTCTTGCTGTGATCTTTTTGCATCATATTCTCACCATTTGCGACATCAAGCCCCCTGTTCTCTTTCCCTACTGCTTGAATTTGTTTTATCCTTTATCTCCAACCCTCTCTCTTTGTTGCTCCCAAACTTAGTCCAGGGCTTTCTATACCATCTGCCATGGGGACAAATAGTTGCATGCTCCACATAATGCGCATGACACAGCACCGATGCTGAACCACCGACCTGTAGATTTTTGCTGACCGCTGGATTTTTTTCTGTGGTTACCGTCCAGAATGTTCTCCACTGTTTACACACGATGCAGTTTAGGAATAGCTAGCAGTATATAGGATGGCAGCTCTCTTCTTTTTCCTTGTCTAGTGGCAGACATGTTGCTTTCTGTCTGAAATCAGCAATGGGCCTGTTGATGTGGTATTGTTGAGGAAGAAAGAGAAGGAAGCACAAGTTAATCCTATGCTCAGCTTTCATAGAAATATTCCATGACTCGGAATGCATTGATTACCACCAGATGCGTTTGTAGAGAGGCGAAGGGATATTTAAAACTGGGAGGATAGTGGGATAGGATAAGACTGGGTGGAGGAGCATCGACTCAAGGCTGACTGAGTAATGCAGATCATGTTGTTAAAGATTCCCCTGGGACTCTGTCACTTTAAGAAGAACAAACGTTTCATGTGTGAAGAGGTTTTTGTTGCTTCCTTGTAAGCCTGTGTCCCTGTAATGCACAGTAATAGCTGCTGCTGTTTGTTTGGTATCACCTGATGCTTTGTGCACTGCAGTGTGTTTTGCAATTAGTATTTTGCAAGCATGTAGTTGAGAATATGCCTGAGGCTGGTGTGGTAAAGGTGTCGTAATGGCTGTCGTCTTCTGTGTTGACACAGCTCTTCCTTGAATAAAATGAGTTGGTGACTGAAACCATAAACCCTGCATCTAAGCTTTTATGATGTATGTTGTATTTGGACTCGTGATACATAGACTTTGTCCACATTAAGTTTAGTAAAATTTCATAAGCTGCTTACTTTCAAACACTGGATGAGAAATGCATTTAAATATAATATTGTCAACACTTGCTTTACAGTAGAAAAGCAAAACTAACCTGCTGACATTTAGTTTAAACTTACTAAATAACTTGCTGCACACTGATCTATGCAGTATGGAAATTTTTATTCAAACTAGCTTTCGGTCATAGACCTTCATCGTGGATGGCTTTATACAAGATAATGTCCAGGAACAAACAACACAATTAATATATAGCACCTGCTTAGCATTATGGGTAACTGAACTTTCTGGGCATGTACTCTTACAGTGTTTTTAAAACAATAAAAGTATTGTATACCAAGACCACAAAAAAGCACAATAGAATAAATAATTCATGTAATGAATCAGGGCGTAGCCATCATAACAAGAAAATCTTGATGGGATGCTTACTGCACTAAAGAACAATCAGCTTAACCACGTCAAGAAAAACAGTCATGCACAATGGCGGATCTCTTTCATCATGGGGGTGTTTTGCTGCTACAAGCACTGCTTAACTTGATAGTGACTGGCATCTGGGATTCTTTAAGAAGCATTGTTAGATTGTTAATCTGCAGAATGAGAAGTTAAGGAAACATCAATCCTTTGTTATCAGCACTTTAATAGAGCAAGCTGTGATCTGGCTGACTGTATAAAGCATTGACCTGAAGCCAGTTGAGTTTTTGATCAGTTATTGGATCTTCCTGTTTGGGTGAACTGATAAAGAAGTCTCATTGGCAGTTGTGCTTGAATCAACTTAAATCTTTATTTTATAAAGCACTTTCCATGCAACCAGCAACACAGTGTTTTACATAATAAAACAATTTCTGAATATTAAATTAAACAAGCCTTCACACACCAAAGGATATAGCGTGGCAAAACGAAATCACAGCTCTCATATTTTCTTCAAAATCAATTACTCATGTATGCACAAACAAAAACCAACATCCCACTTAAAGCAAATATAAAATAACCCTAAAAAAATAAAATCAAAAGATAAGAGCAACATGAATAAGAATATGCATAAAGGGCTTTATAGAAAATAATGTAATAAATTTTAATAAAATTAAAATTTTAAATAACTAAATAATCAACTAAGATTCAGCCAAGTTGAATAGGTGGGTCTTGTGCCTGTTTTTAAAACTCTGCAGCCCCAAGCCTCTCAAGCATGCTGTTCCACATTTTTTAATGTATGCGAGATGTGTGCGAGATGACTATGGTGCCATAATACTAAGGAAGTCGTCATTCCCTGGTTGTATTGTGATGATTAACTTTGTCATAATTAGAGATGTTCCGATAGCATTTTTTTCCTCCCGATACCGATTCCAATACTTGTGCTATTGGTATCGGCCGATACCAAGTACCGATACCACTATATTATAAAACAAATGTCATATTACACCTGCATGACCATGATATAAT
>JAVQJG010106246.1:0-34997 GCA_036024015.1 Craterocephalus amniculus | reverse complement strand
TGAGTGCCCTCATACACCATAATATGTGTTCATGGGTATTTAAGAGCAGCCATATAACTAGTCACTATAAGTACTCAAGAGCATCTATAGAATGAGTCATTATAATTAATTATAAGTTGCAGAACTGAAATAGAAGTGAGCTGGGACTATTTTTAGCTGTGGATTAATATAAACGTATTGCTCTGTTGATTATTTGTGGCACCAGGATAGTTTCTGTGGGACTGAGTTAAATTAACTTTCTGCATGTGTGTGTTTATGATAACCAAAGACAGTACCACCCTGTGCAATAATGACTGACTGGAGGTTTTTTATACTTTTTTAACAAAGTGAAGAAAAAGGCTTCAACAAGTCATTATTTTCTATAAAATTCTATAAAGAGGAAAAATTTAAATTATCCGTCCTCCTTGCTCCATGTTGACATGACAGCATCATATCCATGATGAGAATCTCCCGTTCCACCATCATGATGAGATGTGAGCTGTGTGACATGGAGCATCATCCCGCTGGAAGCAGCATCAGAAGATGCTCCTCTGGGCTCAGAGAGGATGGACATGGTCAGGAAGGAGGTCCGGTTGGTCCGAGGCAGGATGGATCCATGATTTCATGATGTTTCCAGTAGATTCTGAGACTAAAATGGAGACTTGTCAGACCAGTTTGTCCAGTTCTGATGAGTCTGTGTGAAATGTAACCTCAGTTTCCTGTTCTTCACCGAAACAGTTCTCTGCATTTCCACCGACAAAACCTGTAAAAAACAGTAGAATATCCATGTATCCTCTATGTCTATTAACATCTGAGTAAACAAAAACAACCTTCGGAGTTCCCCATGGCTCTGTCTTGGGCCTACTGATGTTCAACATTTACATCCTCCCACTCAGATAAATGATGAAAAACAACCAAATGTGTTGCCATGACTACGCTGATGCAACATTTTCCATCTTCTGTTGTCCAGTTACGGTAAGTCTCCATGAATCCTTGCATCAGTTTCCAGGAGGGGCCCCGGTTGGACTTCCTGTTGTCTTTCTATAACTTACAACCTATTTATTCTTTTTTTAGACCATTTTCCAGAAACCTTAGAGATGGCTGTACGAGTGAAAATCCCAGCAGATCAGAACAACCACCTTTGAAAGTCACTCAAATCTCCTTTCGTCCTAATTCTAATGCTCAGCTGGAGCGTCATCACATCATCTTCACCATGTCGACATGACTAAAAGCACTGATTGCTGCCATGTGACTCTGAGAACTGAACACTGATGAGTTCAATTTTGTTTAACTTTAGTCACTTTGATTCATTTTTATCCATAAAGCATCAGCTCACATCAAAACTCATCTTGTGGCACTTTAGACATAAAAAACCATACATTTTCCTTTTGTAGAACATTCTAGGAGGATGTGATCACAGTATACTCCTCTGATTCACTTTCTCATTCTCTCTTGCTCTATTTCTCTGTCTGCATCCAATTACATTTTTTTCTCTCCCTGTCAACATCCATTTATCTATGCTTGCGTTTCTCCCTGCATCCAACTCCAAATCTCTTTATCTCTCACTCCCATTATTTTTTTGCTGTGCACGGTTTCTTGTCCATCTCTTGCTTAACATCCAGCTCCATTTCTCACTCTTGATATACTGCGTTCAATGTACATTCCCCATTCACTGACCCTTTCGCTGTGTCGGACTCCAAATATTTCTATTCCTGTCTCGGCCCTGTCCTGCCTCTTTTTCTCTTGGCCTGTCTGTCTCTTCTCCGTCTCCATCTTGGTCTCACTACAGTTCTTTTTTTTCCCCCGCTGTCTGTCTCTATTTGTCTCAGTGGAGATGTCGGTTTCTTGAGGGCTGCACTCTGACATGGTGAAATGGAGTTAGTTTGTTCCTGCACTGACGGCGGCACTTTGCAGTCAGGATAACAACTCTAGATATTGACAGGGGAGGGGAGAGAAGACTTCAGGGGTCATTGAGAGCCGGCAGGATGAAGAGGTGATGCTTTAAACCACTGCCGATATTAGCTGTAGGTAAAACAAAGGATCACCCCATGGAGCTTCTGATCGAGGATAAGTCAGGACTGCGTGCTCAAGGCATGGGGATATTTTCATGTTTTACAGCAGTTATGATAACAAGCATTCACAAACTTAGCATGAACCTGTGAATGTGGCTACTTTCCCCGCCCCTGAGGCATGATTGAATGATTATTGGCCTGTTGCTACCGAAAGAAGCAGGTCATCAAAGCATAAAACTTCAGCCCCGTTTCCACTGAGCTGTATGGATTAGTATGCCTTTTTGTGTTTTTCTATTAAAACACAGGCCCATAGAACAGAACCAAAGTGCACCATTTATGGTCCCCCTTAGTTGTAGGTAAATGGTATGGTACAGTTGGGGCGGAGATATTGACATCACACAAAACAGAAAAAAATCACTGCTCATGTCAAAGGCGAGCAGGGAACAAACATTGTGTTACCGTTACGTTTACGTTGAAAACAATAATAAGCAAAGGATACCCGCAAACAGCAATAAGGTAAAAGCCAAGCAGAAAAAAGTAGCTAAAGGACGACCTCCGTTCTGTTGTTGTCGTTGCAGTATGAGAGCACCTTCTGGACCATCCTAACCCTTTACAACTGCTCAGTGGAAACGGGGCATTGGAGACCTTATCATCGGCATCCCCCAAGGCTGTCTGCTCAGCCCATTCTCACTTTTTCACACATCATATTACACATGTTAAATTTACAGTCATGGTGGGGAGGATAACCAATGATGGGGCAGCCTACAGAGATAGAGATCCAGGCCCTCACATCCTGGTGTCAGAACGACGATTTCCTCCTACACACTGCAACAAAGCAGCTTGTCAGCAGCCGTGTTTACATCGACACAAGGATTCAGATTAAAGCCTGATCAGGATAAAAATGCTCCTCATTTGGATCCCATTTTATTCCAGCTGATGCAGGTTGGTTACGATTGATTGTTGTTCTGATTGACACGCATGAAAACTTTTATTCTAAGATATGAGTAGAACATATCTTTTCTGTATCTCTTACAGGTTTTTTCGGTAAATACAGCTTATTTAAAAAAAAAAGAAGAAAGATACAGCTGCCATGTAGAGGATTGTTGTCAGACACTTTCGATGTGAAGAAATATGCTATTTTGTTCTATTTCTGCAAGGATGAAATAATGCATTAAATATTGAAAACAAGCATTTTCTTTTCAAAGTTAAAACCTTTACAACGTCCTGTGTGTAGAAAAGCTTTTACGCTCGCCTTTTTTTCTTGCCTTCCAGATTTGAATTACCTAAAAGTCTCCTTACAGTCCATTTCATTGTGTGACTGGCCAACATAGTGACTGAGTGGTGGCCAAAGCTGCTACAACACTTTCAAACCTAATTATATCAACAAGCTTCTTTTGAAAATGGCTGCACACATAGCATCCATCAGTTCAGGCAGTAAAAAACTACAAGAAATCAGCCCTTGCTTTCAGCATCCTCTCTGTTTAAAGCGGCAGCGGCTTCCCTCGGTGCATGTGTGCACAACTTTTCAAGGTGCTCTGCAGGGAGTCTGCTCTGAGCATCTTGGAGAACTTGTCACAGTGGATTCTGTGTCTCTGTCTCTTTGAGATGTTGACTAAACAATGCAGCGATCAGAGAGCTGTGGGGGCCACCATCTGTCACAGAACTCCTTGTTCTTCTTGTGGCTGATGCAGCCAAGCATCCTTTATGGCCCCAGCTGTATGTTGTCATGCTTTAGAATGAATTAAGGGCTGAACAATGCCTCCCTGGTGGTCCTGCATGAGAGGTATTACAACAATCTGTGACTTTTGTGCTAAACTATGCCTCTGTGGTGTAAAATGTGACTGTACATGGGTAGCTAGGATACTGACAGCGATATCCCGGGAAAGTCTGAGAAAATAACTGCAGCTGCAGCTTAAATTTACAGTTTGCATAATTTGTGTCTTTAAAACATTTTCACAAAAATGTAGCGTGACAGAATCAGTTTGTAGGGCTGCATTGAAGAAATGTGACTGGAATCTGTGTCTGAAATCCGTCCAGTGGTTTGGGGACATCTGAGTCTGAATCTTGCAAGAAGGCTGCCATAGATTTGACGGAGAAGGAAAAAAATTTAACACGAACAAAGAAAAGCCGCTGAAACAACACAAGATGATGAAAAACATTTTACCAAAGCTCAATGATGAGTTTTTAACACAAAGACTCTTCCAACTTTGTCTGCAAACATGATTGACTCCAGGAAGAATAGCTGTACCTGTTACAGAGAATGGAGATCAAAATACATACAAATAAAAAACTGTGCTTCCGCAGATGCAGCAATTGCCACAGAAATGGAATATTCTCGCTTTTTACCTCACCTTCTCATAGCCAAACCGCTCCGTCAAAAGTCTGATTATTCACATATAGACTTTTAATTACAGCGCTTGTAACCACTGTATTCCACTAGGGGGCACATTGCGTAGTCTTTTACTGGCTAGAGAGAATGATCTCCTACCGGTAGGATGAAGAGGATGCTGGATTAGCTGTCAATAGGCAAGGCAAGGCAAGTTTATTTGTATGCCACATTTCATGTACATGACAGTTCAAGGTGCTTTACATACAAACATTAGAAAAATTACAGCAAGAAACCAATAAAAAGAATTAAAAAAAAAAATAAAATTAAAGAAAGAAAGAAACCCTCAGAAAAAAAATCACTTATCATAAAAGGCTGCAAAAAGGCTGTGAAAAGAGGTCCTGCAGAACAAGTTTGGAACCGTTGTAGACAAACTATTTAGCAGCTCATTATCACTCACGTTAGCAGCTAATGCTAAGACCACAAGCATTGCCGTGTTCAACAGAGACTGGATGTTTTAAAAATAACAGGACCTAGTTAAAGTTAATGTACACAACCGTATTTCAAATATCATAATTTAGGACAGTAGATCGGATTATCATACTAATCTGATGTCTTGTAAGGTGGTTCATTGTCTGAGGAAGAGAGGAAAAGAAGGAAAGAAAGGTTAGAGCAGAAGATAAGACAAGAGATTATGTGAAACAAAGTTTTAGTGGCTGGAGAGAGCTCAGAGAACAGACAGGATGGAAAATCTGCCAAAAAAAATCATATTAGACAATGAGACTGGAGAATCTTGATGATGAAAGCTAAAGTATCCATCTGATAAATCATTAAGAAAATCTCTCCCTTTTACAAACGTCTAAGTGTTGGTTATTTTGCTTTCTAATATTTTGGTTTATCTTCTGCTGTAGTTTGTATTTGATTGATTACTTGAATTTGAAAAGTACCAAGTATGTTTGAATCTTGGCCAGCAGGTGGCGATGTCACAGGAATCGATAGCTCTTCTGCCAACCCTATAAGCAGCCTTCCAGCCCTTCTTCCTGTTTGATGTCAGACTAGCTGGAAATGCATGGAGAAACAGTTTTCTGGTGATTTGAGATTTATTTCTACAGAAAAGGTAAAATTTTTTCAACATTAACATTTTAATATTAATTTTTACGAGAAAAGCTTAACGTAGTCTTGCCAAAGCTTTTGTCCAGAATTTCATTTTTTTCTAACATTACTTTTATTTTTGTATTTTAAGTGGTTTTGCAGCCAGTATTTTTACACTTTTACTTGAGTAAAAAGCCTGGAACTTCTACAGAAGTTTTCTAAACTCTGGTATCTATACTTCTACGTAAGAAGTTAATGTGAAAACTTTTAACACCCCTGTGGATCATGTGACCTGCAGCTCTAAAAGGCTCTGCTTTGTGCTACTTTTTCTTCCTCTCCAATCAAAAATTTGTCACGGCTGAACATAGTAAGAAGCTGAAAAACGATGGATACTGTTTTACTTTTGGGACAGTGTCATGTGGCTTGTGGGAAGTTACAGATTTAGCACCCATAGTGGCTAAAAGTTACTCAGTATCCCTTTAAGTACAGTTACCCAAGTCAAGTTTTCAAAGACAATAAACTCCATTACTGTCCTGAGAGGTAGGCTAACTCATGCAGCCGGATCGATACGTCCAGCTTCAGTGGAATTTCAGTCCAATACTTCCAGTGTTATCAAAAGTTATGAATAATAGATACGTCTGACTCTTTGCCTTCATAGGCGGGGTCATGTGCTTCCTCCTTCCTGTCAGCTGCATCGCCTCCTATATGGAAAACACCTTTTACTCTGTTGTCATAAAACAGAAGGGAGATTCTACTTTTCCCTGCATGTGACCAACTTTGGTATTGTTAGAGGAAGTGCAATCTTGTGATGTGTGTGTTCCTGTGCACGAGATGACATAATGCAATCACCTACCCCTGACCAAGTTAGTTTTTTTGATAAAATGTCAGTTTTTCCCTGTGATCTCAGTGGCTCGCAGCCGCTGAAGTCATGTCCCATCGCTCTTCCGTGAATAAGAAAGCTGTCCCGTCACGTTCAAGCGGACATGTCAGCGTTGCAGCAGATGCCAGACTTTGTGACAGCAAACATAAAGATGAGGAAAATAGCCGCAAACTATCACAGGATAAAAGAAGAAACGTTGGAGAGGTCTGTGTTTACACACAGAAACCTCACACCCCTCCAGCGTTACACAAAGCGAGTGTCTCATCTTCCTCAGCGGTCTCACTGTTTCAGGTAAACATTGCCATCACAGGCCCGGCCGTCATTGTTGGGATTTCCTCATCTTAATTACAAGAACGCAGTGTTTTGTTCCACCAGGCTCCGTTTCTTAGCCTGTTGTGTTTGTGTTTAACCCCCCTGTGTGGCTGCAGGGCAATCGGGCTGCTCAGTTTACCACCTGTTGAGGCAATTACCGAAGTGAACAAAGCAGGGGTGGGAGGGAAAGGCCAGATTTCACCTTTCAGGATTTCTAGTCTTTCATAACCAGGAGGCACGCAGATTTTAGACTTAAGTCTTCTCCTTTGAATCTCGATGAAGACCTGATGATGATGATGATGCTTGTATTTAGAGATATTTGCTCATCATTCCTCATGTATGCGAGGTAGCCTGAAGGATTTCTTTTCTTTTTTTGCCCCTTGATGAGAACAGCGTTTGCTTCTGCAGGGCGAGCTGGAAGCTGCTCCTCATAAAACAATGAGCTCATCTGTCATCGTGTGGAACAAATGAAGGTTTGTTCTGATGGATCTTTTTATCTGGGGATGCTTCCAGAAATTTAGTGCAGTTTTAAAGTCATGTGGGTAAAAAAACAAGGACTTTCAGCCTTAAGATGTTACATCCCAGGTCTCTGATGTAGTGTGAATAATATGTGAACGGTAAAAATGGCGGCCATGATGGTGACGCCTGTAATTTGACTAGTTTTTCAACCCAAAATCACACTTAAATCATCATGGCAACCAGTACAATAGGCGTAAGCTGGTCAGGGAAGGAATTTATTTTATCCCAAAACATAATGTTCTTTTATTTACTTTCTCCTTGTCAGGATTTTTGTAGCAACACACCTGAATTAATTTTCAATTATATAAAATACTGGAAAAAAAGACTAGAAAAAAACTAAAATAGGAATGAATATTAAAGGGATACTGTGTAACTTTTGGCCACTAGAGGTGCTAAACCTGTAACTTCCCATTGGTCATATAGTTGAAAAAGTAAACAGTCTCCATTGTTTTCACCTTCTCACTTTGTTCAGTCATAACAAACTTTCCATCAAAGAAGAAGAAAAGGCAGCATAAAGCAGAGCCCTCTGGGATTACAGAGGGTGGGCATAATGCAAAGTCCTGCAGGTCACATGAGGGCCGCCCCCTCAGTAAACAAACACTGTATACTGACCCATGAAATCATCCAGTATTACTCACATTATGCTGTTTGGGTTACAAATTGCACACTGTCCCTTTAAATAAATTATACCTTCAGATAAATGCCATAAAATAAATGTATGAATATGACTTAATTAAAGCAAATAAATGAATCAAATTAATTAGAACAGGTCAGTGGTGGTTTATACTCAGTGTGTCTCAGACTGGTTAACCTCTGTCCATCTGAGAGACTCTGCCTCTCTGAAATGCTCTTTTATACCCGGGCATGTGACTAAACTGTTGCCTAGCAACATCATTAGATGTCAAAATGACTTTTTCGTCATTCCAACTTTTTATAGACGTGTTTCTGCATCAGATTCACAATCAGCTCAGATTTCCATGAAATGATAAAATGTCTCAGTTTAACCTGATACATTGTTTCTGTTCTACTGGGAATAAAACATTATGTTTACGTTCTACTGAAAATAAAATACGACGTTTATGTTCTACTGGGAATAAAATACGATGTTTACGTTCTACTGGGAATAAAATACGATGTTTACGTTTTACTGGGAATAAAATACGCCGTTTATGTTCTACTGGGAATAAAATACTACGTTTACGTTCTACTGGGAATAAAATACGACGTTTACGTTCTATTGGGAATAAAACGTGTCATTAATAAATCTATAACTGCATTCTGTTTTCATTTAGTTGTTAGCCTCCCAACTTTCTAAGAGTTGGGGTTGTTGTCTTTATGTATATTCTCTGGCATCCAGACCCTTCCCCTGCAAAGACGTGCATTACATCTAGATCTTCAGTCTGTTACTGATGCTTCACTAAACACTCATTGATAGGCTGCTCTAACAGGAATTGATACTCGATCGTGTTGCATCTGAGAACTGGAACCAACTTTAAATATATGCTGCGCAGCCCTCAGAGAGCAGGGATTTCCACAGCAGTCACCGAGGTGATGTTAGGCAGGGTAATCTCTCATAATTCAAGTCGGATGGATTCACCGGAAATCAAATCAGCTTCCAAGACTGTGAGCTGAGGAGGCAATATCCCAGCGCAATTCTTCATTGACCTACATAGCATTTCTCCCTGACAGTTTCCTCCCGGATCTACACCTCCCTCCCTCCCCCTCATTGCCCTGATCTCGGGGGCTTCTCCCTATGTGTTTGATGATGAGCAGCACAATATTCATCATCTCAGCCTCGAAAGTGAAGGGAAGGGGAAAAAAAGCATTGGAGAATGGGAAAATTAGCCCAACTGATAAGAAGAAAATATATATTCATGCCAAAATTGGAATTTGCCAGGCAGTTTGCTCCTTGGCTTTCCAGAAATGTAATTATGCATCTGAGACAATTGCAAATCTGAGTCTTGGAAAAAAGAAGATGGCTTGATTAGGTATGTGGGTAATTTCCATCAGTGATGAAGTGAAATGGGGATGCAGCAAGAGTGCGTTGCATGTGATGCACAAACACATGGCGGTCACATGTGCAGGCGCTAATGCACCCATATGCACTCAGAGACAGACAGTAAAGCCCTCATCATTAATTCAGGAGCCGTCACTCTCACCCTCCTCCTGCCCCCGACAAGCCCTGCATGCTTCCCGGCAACATTATGCATATTTATTCATACCTCCTCCCTATTTTACTAAATGTCACTGTAAATGTTTCTTCTTCCTGGTTCTGTTTCACCTTCTCCTTCCCTCCGTTAGGACCGATATCACAGCGAACCTTTCAGCTCCTTCTCTATTACCAGAACGTCTCCAAACTTCAGAGGCGCTTTATTCAGCTTCTGCTAATTCCTTTCACACTTGGTTTCACCTCAGCCAAACGCCTCCGAGGAGAAACGCTGCCTTTGTAGCAATTACTTCAGACCTTGATGTAAGCGAGGCTGCACCGCTCCGGAGTCAGCAGAGCAGGGATTTTTTCAGGGTCTCCATTTTTACCCACAAAGTTAGCTCACTTCAGCGTCTGTTTGCTTCCCTCCGCTTTGTTTTTGAATCCATTCACCTTCCTCCCTCCCTGCTGTCTCACAAAAACTCCCACATTCCGCATTCTCCTGAATAAGAAGGGAGGAAAAAGCCCCGGATTACGACACTGTGGACTGAGTCGGAAGGTGTTTTCTGCCAGCAAACTTGTTTAGGAGTGTGTGAAACATTCCTCCCCGAGTAATTATCAACAGCTGCCAAAAAGCAGGTACAGCAGCTTCTATACGGCGGCTCTGTAGCTGCTATTCATGTGCACCTTTCAGCCTGTGGCTGCCTTTTACTGCGGTTGTCATGGAGGAGAAACTGGAACACTGCGATTAGTTGATAACAAGGTCCTCTAAAAAGTTCACGGCCTGAGCTGCTAATCCAGAGTTTAAGTATCCCTGCTGGAGGCGGAAATATAATGTTACATCGAACCCAGAAGTCCAGTGAATGCACAGCAGCGATGTTCGTGTTTTTACAAGATGGATACGATATGAAAGGCTGGCATTTTAATGCATAAATCCAGACGGAATAAATGGTCCGTATGACAGCAGCAAGCAAGACCTGGTGGACTGAGATCTGCACAGCGCGGCTTGGATGATATAATATCAGGACTGGCATCCGGCACCCTGTCATTGTGGCTACAAGGCCAAAAATATCAGGCACTGCTGCAGCTGCAATCAGAAAATGGGCGAGATCTGAAAAAAAACAGGGCCCAGTTTATTCCCCCAAAGCTGGAAACCGGTCTGATTATCCGCACAGAAGACTTTTACTGGTTCCGATCATGTCACGCATGTCTGGCTTCATTCTTTACTGCTGGAAGCTCGCTGGGCTCTGAGCCATTGTCAGGAAACGAGGTGAAAAAACGTGTTTTATTTTACAACCGGTTCAGTTTCAGTCACGCAACAAAAGAAAGCAAACCAGGCGAGAATGTCCATGAGCAAGGTGATAATCCTGAAAACGCTCCTGAAATTACCAGGAAGGGAACGTTTTGTTGAGCTGGAGCCAAAGCGAGCTAACCGGCGGGATTTGGGAACTTTAGCGTAGAAAGTTAAGGTCAGTTTCTATCTGACCTTACAAGTGTGCGTCTGGTCAAACACATCAGTTTCGTCAATAAAACGGGTTTAAAAACATCCTCATGAAGTTTTTCAGAGAAACAAAGCATCGCATTTTAAACAGAAGGCAAAGAAACGAGTGTTTGGCGGGTTGGTTGTTCCTTCCTTCTTCCCTTTTTGTAAGAAAATGCATTTGTGGGAGGAGCAGCAGAGTTGTGTTTGTGGGTTTAACCAATGAAAAAGTGACTAAATCTTCTCTGCCGATAAGAAACAGCTGAGTTTCTAAAGACATAAGTACATTTATTGGATTGTGTGAAACTCTGCTGCAGGTGCATTTTTCCTCATTTCAAAGGGAAACAACCAGGTTTGCCAAAATATAGTCTTATTCATACTTTTTGTATAAATCAGATTTATAGTCTCCCTTTTTATCGGAAAGATGTTACAGAAAGACTTCTTATGATTCGCTGATCCAGCAGGAGAGGTTTTAGTAAACTGATGGATGCAGGCAGAGAATCTTCCACCCACACAACAAACTGCTGATTATTTACTGCTATTTATCTTCCTTTGTAAGGAAATCTACTTTCCTTATCAGCTGCTATCATTCGCTGTAATTTAACCATATTTTAAGCTGAAAGAATGAAGAGCAGTCACTGAAAAGATGCTCCTTGTTGTTTTGGTTTCGCTGATGGGAGATTGTGGTGGAAATCTTAAATCCTTCTCTTATCGAGGTCAGCTCTTTTCTCTCTTTTTTATTTTGTTTTGCTCCCCTCTTTGCTCACATCCCCATCGCCCTCCACCAAACCCCGCTACAAAGACAGACTCTCGGGTCACATCTTGGACTTTGTGCCCGATGCTTTGAGTTTGCACATTTCACTTTGACTCAGTGCATTTGGTGAATAAAAGGCAGACTAATGAAATCATCTGCTCACAGGAGCCGTAAAACATCAGCTTTTTGTGCCAGAACTAATTATTCATCAGGCCAGGACAAAAGATTAGTGTGGATACATATGAAGAGCCAAATCCTTTAAATGGCTCTTTTATCGTTCCTCTACAATCCCTCCCTCCCTCCCCGCCACCCCATCATTTTAGATACGGCCCTGCAGACACCCTTGTGAAATGACTCTAAGCCATTGTTCCTGCGTTATCCTGATGACACCAAAGGGAAGTGAGTGCTGCTTTGATACAGACGCCCGGCAAAATTTGAACATTTGTGTTATCAGCGAGGCAGAGAATTACGAAGGCTGAGGAGAATAAAGCCACTCCATCCCCCTGTCTCGTCTCTCTTTGGGGATAAAAAATAATAAAGTGCGGTGATTGCAGGCTTATCTTGGCTCTATTGTGCCACAAAAACTTTTTCAAACAAGGAATATCTGAATAGGCAGTACTCGTGTCAGGTTCCTGCTGTTTGTATGAGTCTTTAGATCTGATTGCTCATTACATCTGGTCCTGAACAGCTTTAATCACTCAGCGGCGGCGCTCCCCAGCTCTGATGCCTCCTTCAGGTCAGAAGGCTGCCCTGCACACGGAGCACCGGAGAAGCGGAGGAGTCAAGCAGCGCGCGCTACGGGTGAACCCTACAGGCCCGGGGACAGCTTTTGGAGAAGTAGGGTCCCGGAAGTTTGAGCTGAGTGAGTCTGAAAGCTTCTGGTTGCACATCCCCTTTCACAGTTGCACAATGAGATGAATGAAGGCTTCTGCTCTGCCCTTCCTCTGCTTTTACTGTGTTGGAAACAAAAAAGCAAGCTCCTCCAAAAGAAGTGTTTTACAAAAGGTCTTGTGAACTTGTCCACAGAAGCGCTTATTCCGGAGGGTCTAACACTTTGAGATGTTTGTCCAGATGAGAATTATCTTCTTGGATTTCCTCTCTGGTGCTTGGTTCAACAGGCTTCTCCATCAGTTGCTGCATCATTCTTATAAAGTCCAATAATTAAATCCTTATCTTCCCCTCATTTCACATCACTGGCTTTTAAAGACCAAATGGAGTAAAATGAAAAATTGGGGGAGACCAAAGGCCTGGCAGAGGACCATATACAGTAGATAATATTAACAAGATGTTCCTGTATGTGTGTGCTGCACCGGAGTGACCTTAACACGCCTCTTAATATTCTCTATCTGTCGTGACATCGGCGCTGTTGGGGAGTCGGAGATTGGATCTGTTTGCCTAATATCCTTATAAACCTTATAAAAGTATCCGTGTTGCAATGCGCTTTATCATCTGGGTTTATCGAGCCGGGAAGGTTGTGTGTGAGTGATCCAGTCTGACAGATAGATCTCATTCAGGATGAGTCAGACGCGCGCAGACGCCACGGGTTCGCGCATTTTTTATGTTTACTGGGACTTTCTGACGAGTCCAATAAAAGCTGCGGCCGGAGGCAGCTGGACGGAATCTGCATATCGATTGCAGGGACGCACGAGCCAGCACGTGCACGAAAAACAATCGCGGGCAGCCGAGTACTCACCCCCCTTTCTCTCTCTCTCTTTCTCTCTCTCTCTCCTCGTAAAGGGGCGTGTGGGACTGGCACGGACTCAAACCGTCCGCATTTGCATCAGTGGAGGAGCGGAGAGCGGTGGCGCGCGGACACACGGAAGGAGGCAAACTTACATTTGAGAAAGAAACAGTTTTATTTAAAATCCACCACAGTGGGTCTCTGCCTCAGACATCTGGGAAGTGTCTCATCCCGTTTCCTCTGTCGGTGGCCGGGACTGGAGTTGTGACAGCGCTGAAGGAGAGGCAAGCAAACACGCGCGAGACCCGGAGAAATCAGCGGGGAAGAGACGTGTCAGTACGCGGAGAGGAGCGCGTGTCTGCGGGCATCTGCTGCGCGTCTTTGCGCGGCCCGGTCGGACTGTGGTTACATGTAAGAGAAGCTGGACTCCGGGAAGGGAATAAGTTGATCGCGTTTTCATCGCGGAGCTGTGGAGCAGATCCGGTGTCATCCGGAGGAGGTTCGGGAGAAGCCTGAGGGATCGCGGACTCTGCTCCACGCATGTGGACGCGCGGAGAGGAGCGCTGTTTGCCTGCGGGGTAGCGAGTCTTCCAGACGCAGGTGAATGCGGATGTTTTTCTTTGAACTTAGGTGGAGGGTTGAAAGGCATTTTGCGCATTTTTCAGTTTTTCCCTTTACTCCACGCGCAACATCAAAAATGCGGCGACTATGACCCAGTTATTTAAAATCCTCTTTTTCTTACCAGGCTTCCCTTTAAAAATGTATAAAGTCCATCTTAAAATCACCTATTCTTTATAATCCGCCACAAAGCCCTGTGTCATACAGGGCTCTACACAAGTACGCTGTGTGTTGATGGACAGCAACTCCCCTTTTGTGCATTACGATCCAGTATCAGGGCAGTAAGGGGACTCGAAGCTGCTAAAAATTTACGCTTTAATTGATTTCCTGTAAACCTGAGAGGCAGTTTTAATGCTATTGCTGGTTGGGGTCGGCTATAACAATCTGGACGGCTCCTGGTGCGTAAAATGAATTTAAATAAGAGGTATGCACTTTGTTTGGATGAAAAATCACAGGGCCTGCGATGAATAAAGAGCAGATATTAGCTGTATTTGAGTTGCGGAAATGGGGAAGTGGTGCGTTTCATAAAGTGATCACTGAGAGAGAAGAGAAAAGAGACTTCCGAAGGAAATACTCCCTAAAATAAAGGCTCGATTTTTCACTGGACATGTTTTGTCCATGTGTTTCTCTGATGGGAGGCTCCTGTTGTGTCACCACATCTTCCATTAATGTCTCGCTCCTTTTTTGTAACAGAGGAAAAGTGGGAGGGAGGGGAAGAGTGAGAGAGAGAGTCTTGTCACTTAACTGGCTGCTGGTGATCTTTGGCTCAGTGCGCGGATCCGCTTACACATAAAGACACGGAATTTTCAGACATAGGTTGGCGCTAATCAAGCCAATCACCGACTTCTCTCCCACTCTGAGCCTATAGAAGGAAAGCAGACTCAACTTGAAGAAAAGGGGTGGGGGGCTCCACTTGTGACTTCGCAGTTGTGTTTGGATCAGCCTAGGGAATGTCTAGATGCACGGCAGCTTTACGCATTCATAATCACCCCACCTCTGCTTTCTGCTCTCCGCAGCCAAGGATTACACCTTCCCCGGGCATCATCTGAAGGAGTAAGGACGCAAGGTGGAGGCGGAGTGGCTCTTTTTCCCCCGGAGTGGATATGGCAAGGTGGGCGCCGGAGCGGAAAGAGCAGCCGGCACGGGCGAGAGAAAGCAGGAGCTGAGTGTCAGGATGCAAGCGACCTGAGCGCGCACACATCATCCCAACTTCACCACAAAGAGAAGTTTCTGCTTTTATTCCGCCCAGCTGAGAGGAGAGAAGAAGAAACCCGGCTTTACCAATCTTTTGGAAGAATTTCACCTTGGAGTTTTTTGTTTTTTGCTCGCGTAATTTTCTGTTGTTTTGGGAGATTCAGTGAGGATGCATTGTGGATTAGTTCTTCTCCTGTTCATGGGAATCCTGCTGGTGGTCAAGGCTTTCAAAAACGGTGAGTGTGACATCTGATATGTGTATAAATAAAGCTTTTATTTACACAGCAGAGCCCCTAATCCGGGTATTTTTTTTAAAGATTAGCCTCCTCTGATCTTCGCTGATCTTTGGGCAAACTGAGCGCTTTCCTGCCCGCTCTGACAACCACAGAAAAACCTGCACGGAGGCTGTTAACTGATATTGGCTTCTTATTGTGGTCCTATTTCAATATATTTAAGTTTTTTAAATTTAAATTTTTAAGACAGTTTCTGATTTTTGTTTACAAACACAAATCTCGCCTTTTAACCAACAATAAAGAGGCCATTTAACGGAATGACCTTTTATCCCAACGTTAGTAGCATATGGTTTAAAAAATCGTTTTATGTAAAGATGAAAATATGATTTTAATAAGATTTTATTTCAGCACGCGTATACGTTGTCCTATTTTACACAATCATAGAGCTCTCCTGCTGCTGTAGCAGATGGTGGTCGCTTCTACAATGAAAAGATGGATGAAAAATTAATGATTTCATTTTTTTAGGAACATCCTTTTTTCTGGAGTGACGTTGTTAAGAATCAAACTTCCTTGTCTTTCATTCCGACTTTTATGTTTCATGCATCAGATACCGAGAAGTGCTCAGTTTTATGTGGAGAAGGGATTCTGCATAATTTATGCTTATACGCAATTTAATGGACTAAGCTTAGACAATGACATACGCTTATAGTTTTAGTTGGTTTTCTGCTTTTTTTCGTTGAGCAAATAGCCTTTAGTCCAACAGACTGTGTGTGTGTTACCCGGAATATTAGGCTCCATTTTGCGCAATTAATACCAGAAATAGAATGAGTTGGAATTTTATTCTTGTTATCCTCCACATAAGCTGCAGAAGTCTTTGTTTCCGAGAACTTAATCTCACCATTAAAATGTTCCGCGTAACAGTTCGGTGATTTGTTCAAGATGTTTGTTCTGCTTGTGAGAAGGAGAGAGAGATACGATCGACTTTTCTGTTTCTGCTGCAGATAAATGTGGAGGCAACATCAGAATCTCTGCCGCCAGCTACCTCACTTCGCCGGGATACCCCCTGTCCTACCCCCCCTCGCAGAAATGCGCGTGGGTGATCTCGGCGCCTGGTCCTCACCAGCGGATCCTCATCAACTTCAATCCGCATTTTGATCTGGAGGACCGGGAGTGCAAGTAAGCAGCTACAGCACCAGTTGTATGGGAAACACATGTGCGTTCGCTCTTCTTCCCCACAAAAAAACTTCAGCTCCTCTCCAGGGGCCCCGAGTTAAAGCTGGGGGGGATAAAGCATGGAGGTTCGTCATATCTCTGCTCGTTTACAGCGAACAACACGCGCATGTTTCATGTATGTGTGAGAGGGTGCGTGCTGGAGTGTTTGGCTTTTGCACATGAAACTGCGCCATCTAGTGTCTGAAATCTTCAGCGAAAGCTGCGCTAACGCGGTCCACGTCCGGCCAGACGTGCAGATGAAGGAATGTCCTTTATTTACGTCTTTGTGGGGTGAAATCAGGGACCTGTGGGCCTCATATGACCCGGATGTTTTATTCCAGGAGCCAGAGTCCACCTCTAAGTTGTTGGTCAGACAGGTGAAGCGCTTTTCCTGCTGAAAAGGCGGCGAGCAGCCTCTTTCCTGGCAGACTTCTCAGTGGCAGTTCGTAACTGATCCTTATTTGCTGCTGAGCCACGAGCTGCTGCATCCAGCCAGAGGCCGCGCGCGCTGTCAGAGAGACGCTGTGAGCCGCTGAAACCAGAGACACACAGCAATGTGATGAGGCTGTGTGTCACCGAGTGTGTGTGTGTGTGTGTGTGTGTGGTTTCTGAGTCTCTGTCTCAGCTGTTTGTTTACGCCGCAGGGCCTTGCTGGATCCTGTTACTGTACCCCGCTCCACCCAGAAATCGGGACCCTGCGCTTCTTTTGTGCTCCTTGAATGGCCCCGCGCGCTCGCGGCGGTTCAGCCTCTTTTTAATCTCAGATTTAAATCCCACTTTAACTTTTCTTCACCGCTGTCAGGCTTTGAACCGCTGGACGCACGGCTGGCTCCAGTTTCAGCATCAGGAGGACTATTAAAAAGTTCCGGGGGTGGAGGGGCAGCAACAATACTTGTCTTAATCAAATTATTCAGGAATGAGTTTCCTGTTTGAACACGGAGTTCCTGCAGGCTGAAGAAGGAGGCTGAGCTTCCAGCTTGTTGAGCAATCAATTTATAATTTACTTATTAGCTGCTCCTCCGTTTAACAGCTGATTATAAACGTGTTAGCAGATGATGTTTGGGCTTGTTTACATGATGAACATCTCTCCATCACACTTGCTTCATTGTGAAAATAAAATATTGTGGATCCTTTTTAGTTTACAGGTGGTTTGATCTGAGTCTTTTTTTTTGCTCCTGATGCCTTAAAGGAAACAGAGTTATATTACTTTATAAGCTCCTTTACTTCAGGGGTCCAAAAGCTAATTTATCCTGCTTGAATTTAAGGAATGTGGCACCAACACAGTGGTCAGACGGCTCAGAGGAGGACCAGAGTCTGATCCTTTGGGCCACGCATTCGCTGCCTTTTCCTGACCGGCTGCTTCTAACTGTTTCTAACTGTCTACTGTTTCATTTTTCATGCTGAAAATGGAGGCGTTTCATGAGACTTTAGCTCCACTGCAGGAACGTTTTTTTCAAGCCCTATACTAAATGACAAGATGTAAAAGGATGTTTTCCTGCTTAATTTGACGTTTTGGTGACAGAATTAGTCCAGATTATTGGGCTAATTGCAGACAAGTCTTAGGTGGTTTAATCATAAGGGAACCTGCCGTCCAATCATCTTGTCGCAGCTCCTCTCACCAAGTCAGCCCTTGCATAATGGAAACTGATGAGAGCCAGAATGGCTGCCTTATCTGATGGACTGGCAGAGTGGGTGGAGAATGAGGCGGTGGGGTTTACAATGCATGCTTCAGTGCATTGCCTTGCAATCTAATTAGCGGGCAAATGGAACACACATGCACCACATGTTCCCCTACATGGCTCTTATCAGCAAGCCAAACAAGAAGCACTCAAAGTGGTGCTCGTAAAAAGAAAAACAGTGCTCTCTGAGTGGAGTCTGGCTGCTGGGCTGTTGTTGCACGTGTGCGCTACCCTTGACAGGTTTGTTTGGGGAAGTGCAGAGGCCTGTATCCTGCAAGCGGGAGGAGGAAAACACTCCATCACACAGATAAGGGCGACTAAGTGAGCCCTGCCGTTCTCAATGCACAACCTGTTTACCTTTCACGCACCGTTGTAGACTTTCACAGAGCCCAGTTTCGGGGGAGGGAGGGGGGGCATCACCTCTCACAGCTAATGAAGTTTAAGAAAAAAGCCACGGCCCCCCATCAAGGCAAATATTTGAAGTCAATATGCCTGTAAAGCGGCGGAAATGAGCGAGCCGAGCCGGAGAGAAAAGCTCAGCAAATAGAAACGCTGGTGCTTTCCTCTGCGACGGGACGGGCTCGTGTAGCTGCAGCACGCTGCGTCTGAGCGCAGGAGGGAGCTTCGGTGGGCAGGATTCACACCAGGCACACTAAAGGGCAATGCCACTCATTTTCAAGGTGCACCTGAGATCTTATTATTCAAGTAAAGCCTTTCTGAACTCGGCTGCAGGCCTCTCTCTCTCTCTCTCTCTCTCTCTGCTCTCTTGCTGACTGGAGGAGCAGAACCAGCTCGGTTTAGATATGAGGCATTCCTGACAACGTTATGAATCATTGATAACATCGGATTTGCTGACCAGACCAGAAACTTCAGTGTTCAGCACAGTGAAATTCCTCCCAGTCAGGCAGCAGGCAGAGGAGGTGGGCTGGAAAGACGGAGGATGTGTCTCTGCTCTCTTTCTGTCTGGATGGGTCGGTGGGAGATGTTTGGCTGCGTGGCGCTGGGCCCCGCTGTAACTCAAAGCTTGGAAAAGTACTCTTTTCCTCTTTTTAATTGTTGTTCTCCTCTCTCTCTGACATCCCACCGAGCTGCCGCCTCCCACCGTGAAGCTGCTCGGCCTGCTGGGAAGGCAAACATTCCTCGCTGTATACCTTATACAATAGACATCCTGCCTCCACTGGCATCCGTGACCTGGCTGGGGCTTTGGAAAACAGGAGCAGGGTATTAACCCGCCACCTATCTATAGCTGGATGTGTCTTTGACATGAGGAATCCCACTAACTCCCCTCATATGCTCCCAGCGCCCAATAAAGACAGCCACCTGTTTCCAGGAAGTGAAAGTGGAGGACTCCACTTTTCCTAATTCCCTTGTTCCTCTTCTAATCGTATGCATTAGCTCCATGATAAAAGGCCGGCGGGACTTCAGAGGAGCAGGCAAACGGGAGAGATGGATGCATTGTTGCTTATTAGCTGTTGTCATGGGGGAAAATAAATAAGACAGGAATGTAAAAAGAGTCTTTTATGAAGGGGGGCTGCAAGAGGACATCTGCTGTATCCGACAAATCCTCCTCCTTTTCTTTGGTTTGCTGATTGCAAAACACTTCAGTGGATTCATTTAATGTGAAATCAAGAGAATAATTAAACCAACTTTAATAAATCAGATGATTGAATGAAGTTTGTTGAAGTTAAAGAGTTTAGCTGGACAGTTTTAAGTCAAATCATAAAGTTTCTGTCTTTGTTTTTTCTTTAACTTTTGTCATCATGACAGCAAAAAGATGGTCTAATGAAGGATATGAGACTACCCTGGATATTCCATTATTCTTTAGTTTGGATATAGTTGTTTTAAACAAGCAGAAGGCTTGAAAAAAAGAGTATTTATTTTAATTGATTTCATGTTTAAAAGGTTATTTTAATTTATGAAATAGGATTATAATACGTGAGCAAGTCGTTTGGAAACAAAATAACTAAATGGTGGCATCTTTAACACTCCAACAAATCTAAATATAAACATAGCTGAAGAAATAAAGGACATATGAGAATAAAACTCAGAAAAGCTTTAATAGTACATCAGTGGTGATTCAGTCAATAAAAGACCAAACTAAACCACAAGTTAGGCTAAAATCGACTTATATCATCTATAAGATAATAGACAAAAGATAAAACCTTTATTTCCCACGAGTCTGTGTTCAATCAGTCACGTTTCTCCATGCAAGATTAACGTTTTTACATACATAAGATGGTAAATCTCTGTTAAACTTAACTATGGAAGTATGGAAGTAAGAAAAACTCATTTCGGATGATTATGGACTTTTTTTAAAACATAAACCCATCTTTATTTTGCTTTTAAGGTAACACTTTACATTTATGGATTAAATTAACTTGGAAATCTGTTAAACTTCAAAAACTCCAAATAAAGTGTACAATTAAAGCTTTATACTGGAGGGGAGGCATGAATTATTAAAACAAAAAAAAATTGCCACATTTATTGCTTTTCTTTATTTTTCTTTCTAGTTTATTGATTTTCATCTAAACTTTTATGTAACATGTTATCATTTGTGAAATATAAATATTCTATGAAAATTAAGATGTTTATAACATGTACAAATATATTAATTAATAATTATTTACTCCTCTGAGGTTTTTAGTGTATTGGAGGACTCATTAATGTCCAGTGAAGGATAATTTTTCCAATATACCTTCCACATCCATTTTCTAGAAAACAGCCAGTAAATAGATTGTTTTCATTGTAGCACACATGATGCTTCAACAGCTTGAATGAAAGTTTTATTTCATTTTAAACAAAAAGAAACAAAAAGAAATTGAAAAATAAAAAGTAAAACTGGGGTAAACATATATACAACTTGAATACTTTAGGTAGATTCAAGGCTAATAAGGATTTAAGTCCTAACTTAAGTCCTAAATTCAATAAGTTTGTTCAACTAGTTTACTGATTTCAAGGAATTTCAAGAAATGTATTGATTTCTAAGGAATCAAATTGGAAAAGGGATTTTTTCACATCACTCACAGCGCTCACAGAAGCATCCATGGAGAGGTTGCAAAATAAACCTTCTTTTAACCGGCACTTCATCACAAACAGCAGAAGATTGTGCACCTGGTACAGACTCCCACTTCTCATAGCAAAGGAAATCAAATTAGACTTTAAATTACACTGAGGCTGTGTCCCTTGAAAAAAGCTTGTCAGCAGCATCCACTTTGAGTAGAAGTTGTTTGCACTTCACAGCGATTATGCCCGCCCCTCGTTTGTCCCTCGCGCAGTAAAAACGATGAGAGTACTCCTGCATCTTCCGTCTCTATTTGCTTTCCGCTGTAATTGTTTCAGGGATGAGGTGGTTGAGCCATTTAAAGGAAAAAGTGAAGCAAAGCTGCTATTTTTCCCAAGTGTTCACCTTGTTTGGTAAAATAGAGGGCAGGAAGGAGCGGCCGGCAGACGGAGTTGCTGCCCCTCACTCTCATTAGTCTTTTTCTTCATCTCTTTAACCATTGAGGGGTTAGTCCCTAGCTAATGAGCAGGATTAAAATAGGTCTGTCTTCATATGGAGTTGGGGATCTTTCCTTTTTTTCTCCATCCACCGGTGAAGTATTTCACCTTGGCCGCAGCTTGGAAGGGCAGCCTGATTGAAAAGCTTTCTGGCTGTGGCATCTGCCATCCTCCCCGCTGCTTTGTCACCACTTTGATTCATGCACAACCCGACCACAACTGGGAGGCAGGCCACTTTACCTCGCAGCGGGGCGCGAGTTCACTTCACAGCAGAGGAGCCGGAGAGGGAGGAGGATGAGGAGAGAAAAAGAGGCTCCCACTCATAAATAACCCGCTGCATTTTCAGGCCACGGCCACATTTCCGAAGCATCAGCGTCTCACATGTCTGCGTGTTTTCTTTTTCATCTCGACGTGGGAGTGAGCAGCTCGTTTGGCCGGGGACTGCTGTCCCTAAGCTGTTTCTGGCACTTGGCGGAGGATTTTTTTTTCTCTTTACAGCCTCAAACCAACACCAGCTTCCCTACATGGAAGTTTCTAACTGCAGCCCACACAGCGCAGAGATGTCAGTTGTATGCGCTTTTCCATTTTACCCACAACAGACTGCAACAGAAGAAGGGGGCTTTATGGAAGCACTCATGATTAGAGGACGATTGGTAATCTCAGCTCTCTATCTGGAAACACATCTATTGACTGTAAGAAAATTCCTTCCAGTGCCAATGAAAACGTATTAACCGTGGAGGCTATAATTTAATTATGCGTTTGTTTCCAGAGGACAGTTGGCAGTGCGTACCGTCTCCCCCCTCGCTCTGCAACATGTCCTTTAATTAGCAACAGGTTTTTCTTTTCTTTCCGACAAGCAGATATTTCACAGTTTTTTAGTCATTTCAGACCATGGTACATGGATTAAAGTAGTCTTAGGCCCAATCTCAGCCCTTCCCCTCCGTTTTGCCCGTTCATGAGACGAAGAGGCGTCTGGATTCTCTTTTAAGGGGAAGGGCTAAGGGGAAGGGGTGGATACAGATGCAGACTTCATTGCAAAGGGGTCAGAGGAGTTTTACTCTTTCACGCTGGAAACAAACATGGTCCCGAATGACTCGTACCAAGAAGTTGCCTTTTCATAGATAACAATTTTTAAAAAAATTTTAAATGTTGTTTGAAAACTTTACGATAAGGTCGACGTTTACCCATGACTGATTGTCTTACGCATGTTTCATAAATAAAAGCAGCGATGTCGTAATTTGTATAAAAGTTTCAATTGGGGCACATTATATGTAAAATAATGACACAGATCATTTTTATTTCTGTGGGTATAAAGCTGAAGCTCTTTTTGCTGTTGTGCTGTAGCTCTGTGTGACGCCTGGAGCCCCCCGATACGGGTCAGCTTAGACAGACAGAGGAGTGTCTCAGTCCATATGGCTGGAAACATGAAGCTTTGCCTTCACACTCTGTTTAAAGGCGAAGGCGTAGAGCTATGGGGAGGAACTGAGATTGGGCCTTGCTAATCCCCCCCTCCCACCTCCCAGAGGAGAAAGGGTTAGGGTCGACACTCTAACCTTGAAAGGGGTCTATGATTTTGATTGATGCTGCTGCCGTGCTACGCAACTTGTTTGTTGCCCCTGATGACCCGGTGCTAACAGGGCTGGCAGGTGAAGGGGGGGCAACCGCACGGTTCTTTATTCAAACAATCAAGCCAGCCCCCAGAGGGGTTCTGGTTAAGCCAAAGTTTGTTTGCAGGGAGTGAGAGGGAAGGTAGGAGGGTGCTGCAGGGCCGGCTGGTGCTCCTGATCCGGCCGGGGCAGCAAGCAGACGCTGATTGATGGGGCAGAACCCTGCGGCGCTCTGATCGAGTTAGAGCCACTCACAGGCCTTCGTTTTGTTGCTCCTCACTAAATCAGATGTGTTTGCTTTTCCAATGCAACTTTTCCACATTTATTAAATGTCAGAAATAGTGACAGAAGATCGTAAATTCAGGCTAACGCCAATCTTTTCCGGCCTCATCTCGGAGAGGGGGTAAGTGCTGAAAGTATTATTAGCCCGCTTCTCTGGCGCCCGCCCAGCTTTTCCAGGATGACCCCGCGTGCTCAGGGATAAGTGACAGGAAGCCCTCCCTCCTTCGAGCAGGCGACCTCCACAATGACAGGGAAGTTTGATCGCCGGGCCAGTAAGTGGAAATGTCATGTTGCCCTTCAGATGCTGGCAGCGGCTGGCTGACCATCAGCACCTAAATCAGCTCCGTAATGCCAAGAATTCACCCCGGCCGGCCGAGTCGGTGGAAGAGATGCGCCGCCTGGCACGGGGCCCACGCTGCGAGGCTTCTTTGGCTTCCAAAGTGCTGCATCACTGGAAAATGGGAGTACTTTCTGCCCTGTCAGAACAACGCAGCCGTAAAAAGCAGATAAATGATGAGAATCCAAGCGGTAGATACTACATCTCTGGCCTGTTCATTACCTACAGATATCCCTGCCATTCCTTTTGTTTATTTCATCTCCTTTTCCTTCGTAAGAAGCAGTAAAATCCTGGCTGACCGGGTCATGATGCACCGGCTAGGCCTGCTCTCTGACCCCCCCATCCCCCCTTCACCAAGCCCCATAGGCTCCAGGGAGGTCAGCCAGTAGAAAGAGGAGGAGGACCACCGGGGGCTTGTTTAATTGAATAATTCCCAGTGCGGTTATTATTTCTCTTGCCCTCGAGCTTCTTTGCCATCTCAGAGAATCTTATCGGCGGGAGTTTCCCTGAGCTTGGCATACCTTATTTTTCTCTCGCTCCTCTTTCTGCCTCTATCAACAGCTCAACCTTCATTCCTTCTCTATCTTCTCCAGCAGTTTCCTTTTAACGCACAAACACCCGCACTGCACCCACACCACACTTTTCCTGCCCATTGTGGAGAGGCAAGAGACCAGCACCTAAAGGCTTTACCTCTGCGTGACCCCCGCCTCCACTCCCCTCCGTCCTCCCTTCCTTTCCTTCTCCACTCTGCTTGTCCTCACGCACAGCTCATTACTCCATAGGGAGCGCTGCTAAACGGCTAAATGGACAGATTGCTGCATGTTGTTTTATTCCTCTTATTCTGCTCATTTTAATGCAGCGTTCAATGCAAGTTCAGTGGGTCACTTGTTCCAAGTTGTTTGCAATATTTAAATATCTCATCTTGGCTCATGGTTAAAGAAAGTTCAACCGCAATCATGTTCAAATATGGGTTTCCAGTTTGTCTCTCTAACAAGCACTCCTCCTGTTTGTGGTATTCCCAAAATAAATGGTAAGAAATAGTTTGTGGAATTGCAGGGATGGGCGTTATCCCGTGTTAATCCACGACAAAAGTCATTACCGTTTTAAAATGAGAGGTCAGAAATAATGAAATGACTGCAGCCTGACTCTGAAAAGGCTGGGACGCTGTGTAAAATGTAAATAAAACCGGGATGCAACCATTTATGAATCAAACATTTTACTTCTTCATGGAAAATAAGAGACCTTTGTGACTAATGGCAGCAACACAAAAAGTAGATCCAGGGTGATGTTTGGTAGACCAGGCAAGCAGGCGATGGATGCAGGATGGAGCTTTAACCTATATAACCTGTATTTGTGGATTTCAGGGTGAACTGTGTCCACAGACAGGTGGTTCCTGAGTCCATGCAGTCATTTCCAGAAGAGAATCACGTCTGCTTTTAATTCAGAAACATCCAGTTTCGTCCCAAACACACTCAGAAAGTCTGAGGAACATTTTTCCACAACTTTTAGAGCCGTTGCTGTTCAGACCTTTACTGATGTGCTGCTTTATCAGATTCACAATCAGTTCAGATTTTCCATGAAATGTTGTTCCTGTTGAACTGGAAAGTACATGTGTGTTTATCAGAATTCAAATCATTTTAATCTGCTTTTACCTTCATTTTCGTGTGCCTCAACTTTTTAGAAACCAGGGTTGTAATCAGTTATCTATCGGTCAAACCTGTACCCTGTAACGTCTCACTAAATGGGCCACCTTCTTCTCAGTTGTCCTCTGAACAACACTCAGCCTTTTCTTTGTCTTTTGTGGCTTCTGGTTATTTGTCAAACCCGGGAAGATTTTTGTCCAAATATGCAGACAAGCCAGCTGAACAGATGTACGTGAGCAGCGCAGGACCAGTCTCGGTGGTGAAAGAGGTCGAGCTGTTGCAGCCATGTCTCTGCTCCCAGCGGGGTTCGCTTGTATTCATGGTGGTTCATGGTAAGAAAGGGCAACAAGAATGAGATGAAAACTGTTGAGAAAAGAAAAAGAAGACAGCGTACAAGTCAGGCCGCTGTGCGACATCCCCCCTCACTCCTTGTTATTTTTACCCTTGGCTTCTCATGGCTGCATCATCCAAGCTGGGCCACGGACCCCTGTGGAGGACTCTCTGGGCTCACCTCTGCCCACCCCTCTCTCTTCTGTGTAATCAGAGATCCTCTCAAATGTCAAGGTGGGACAAATGGGAGCCATTCCCTCCTGTAATGGCCCCCAGAAATGGGACTGAGTGCTTCTCCTTCTCCATTGCTTTTCTTGAGAAAACATAATCTCCTTTCTATTGAATTTTACAGCAATTTATTGTGTTTCTTTTTTTTTCCTTGGCTGCATTCTTTATAAATCATATCTGAGTTTCTGGCTATGATGTGTGGAGATGCTGAACACAGGAGAGATTTTATAATTGATATCTTTCACTGGGCTCAGTCATAACTATATAATAGGGCTATCACAGCTTTGCTGTGATTATGTGGAGGGTTTCTAGGAAAATCCCCCACAGGGCTGGTCACTTTTCTTGCAAAAGCACACATTCAGAGTATGAATATTCATATCTGCATACTAAGTTGCATATATTCTGTATTTACTGAGTGGATTCTGAGCAGAGAAATGCTAAATGTGTGCTTCCATTTTGCCGTGGGCAGTTTCCTAATTAAATATACTTACTCATTTTCACATTATTCATAAGATGGAAACAAAGATATGGGAACGCTCACAGCTGTAATACACGAGGGCTTATTTTCTTTGCTCATCTATAAAAATTCTTTATATTTAGAAAGATTTTACTATACCTCTGTGTAATAGTTTTGGTGAAAAGCGGAAATCTTCTTCTTTGTTATCAATGTTTCTGTGTTCAACAAAGTGTCTTCAAGCAATTCTTTGAACGTAAATGTGGTGAATATAATAATTGGTTTTTGGAAGCACTGAAACAAAAAGGATTTCTGCAGGTTTTTCTGCTTGACAACAAGCTGTGGGGGGGGAGTATTTCACTTGAATCAGGAGTTTTGGAGCAGGGAAACTGGGGTAAAATCTGTAGGACTGAGAGTTGTCCACCCCTGGTCTAACCAGAAATTAAATGGTAGGGACCTTCAATTATTGTAATGTTAAATCAGTCGTCATATGCTACATCAGAAACAGAGTAAATTTAGCCTTTTTTAGAAAAAACGGCCACATATTCAGATTTCTATAATCGCGTTATTATGACCTATTTGTCACGCTTCAGTTTCAGTAAAGGAAGAAAAAGGCTCAGAGCGAGACGTCTGAAAATATGCACAGCTCTGCTTTGGCCCTGCAGGCCAGTTACAGTGCTTCATGGGAACATAGCAAATCAGCTGAACATGGCTCAGCATCCTCAGGGTTCAGAGTGTGGTCGGGCCTACATGTGGGGTGCCGTCAGGGCAGCCTGCAAACAGTGGGAGCTTTTGTGGTCACTTTTATTTCCTTTGCTTGTTCTGAGGCCCACGCCCTCCACCCATCCCTCCCTCGGCCCTCAGCAGTGTGAGCCTGCTCTGTGCTGAGCAGAAAGGATCCCCCCCTTGGGGCAGAAATCTCCTTCTGTCACTTTGTGCTCATATTTCAGAATAAAGGATTATTGTGCATGTTGCTGAAGGAGGTGGGGGGGATTGGGGCACAATAATAGAGTCTAAACGGCCAAATTCATTAATTTGATTGTTGGCGACAGCAGATCTCTCGGCAGTGTAATTAGGGAAGCTAATGGATGTAAGCATGCTAAATCCATCAGTGCTAATGATAATTGCAATGTAGGAGTATGCTTTACAAACGTGTGGCCAAGCCCAGAAAAAAATACAAAATTAGAAACAGTAACAGCATCTAAAAATACAGCATCTAGAAGTCTGGGGCTTATACGCAGCTGGGCCATCAAGGCGGGAAATTTCCCTCTCTTACTCCATGTTTTTTTACTTTTGTCTCGATCCAGGCATGAGGAAACAGATATGGTGGTGCCTCCTGCAAACAGGAAGTCACTTCTGATCAGTTGGTGGTTTGTCGGCCACACTGCTGCCCTGAAACTGCCGCTGTTAAAGTCTGAAATAACATCCATAAACACAGATAGCGGCAGAAGTTCAGTTTTCTGTTAGATCTGTGTGTCGATAATAACGTCCAATCAGACCGACTCTATGATTCTGAGTCGTTCCAATCCTATCAGAAAGACAGTGACTACTTCATATCAATATGTAACTACAGTATGATGACATATGGCTCCATGAGGCTCCATGTTGGTCCCTTATTGTTCATCGATCCTATTCTCCTACTGTCTCATATCATGGAAACAAACCAAATATCTGATCATAATTAATCTGACAACACTGCGCTACATTACTGTCTCGCCAGGAGACTCTCGTCCCAAAGAAAGTTTCAGTTTGTGTCACGGTCAAATCAATACGTGAATGTAGAGTTTTCAGCTGATTAAAGATGAATCTGAAATTATTCATTGGAAGCAAAGATTAGCATCCAAAGATGAGTGTCCAGCTTCAGTCAGCCACACTAAAACCAACAGATCAATCCAGAAATCTGTGTCACCAGCTGTATTAAAGTAAAAGCCAAAATCAACAGTTACCACCTGAAGAATATACAGTATGTAGAATGAGGGGACTGATGGCTTTTTATAATTTAGAAAAACATTTTCATTTTCAAGTCAGCAACTATAGATCTCAAACAAAGATGATGTGGAGTTTCCCAAAGCTCTACGTTGGCCCTCCTATCATTTAGCACCTACACGCTTCCATTTCTGTATATTTCCTGTTGTCTCGACTACTGTAATCAAGATTTGATAGTTCTCTATAAATTTTTACAAAGACAACTGCTTGCTTGTGTCCTTACAAAGACCAGAAGTATGGACTCAGAATCAGCCGGTAACGGGGAGAACGTCACGGAGAAATCTGCAAAAACTCTGTAGTCGATCTTAAAAATGTTGGTGCTGGTGTACAAGGCGCTGAATGGCTCTGATCCAAAATACATACCTTATCTGTTGACGCCATATGATCCACCAAGACTTCAGAGATCTTCTGGGTCCAGTTTGTTTTCCGTCTTGAGAGTTAAGTTTAAAAGTTTTTCTGCTCCTAAAAATCTGGAACAAACTACCAGAAAACCCAAAGTTTGCTCCCAACCTTAGCTTCATGTATAAATTGTGCTATGTAAATAAATTAGCCTGGTCCTTCAGGAAAAGTCGACACGGTGTGTTGTCTTTAGCTTCTATAGTCTTTTTAAGCACTTGCCATTCAAGTGAAGAAAAAAATGTTATGCCTCATGGTATAAACGATCTGGCTGTTCCCTTCAATAAAACTCTTAATGTGCAAGTCAATTAGGGTAAATGTTTTTATCTGAGAACATTGAGACGAAGCCCTGGTTTAGTGCCCTATTTCTTTCCTCCCCCCCATTTCCTCGTCTGTCCCTGCGAGCTGACATGGGGATCATTACAGCTGGACTGGAGCCCAAGGAAAACGGGAACCTGTTATTCTAGTCCAGGTTAATGAATGTCACATGGAACAGGGAGGCAGTTTGGGTCGCAACGCAGAGAAGGAGAGACCATTTTATTTCGCCGAGGTATGTCCCCGCCAGGCCCAGAAAAAGTAACTCAGCGATCAGCTTGTCTTAGGCCCCCCCTTTACAAACATTAATGATGTTTTACTTGAGCCCCAAGTGGACATTTGTTAGAGGAGACTCATTAATCCCTGAAGTCCCTGAGCTGGAGGTTCCTGGCAGCTGACAACGAGGTCCTTTTTCCTGGCGAGTCTCTCTGGGCTTCGTGGAGCTGTCCCGGGTTCATTGTTTGGGCATTTCTACCTGTGTTACCTGGAGATGTTTTGACATGTTGTAGGTGACATGTTTTCTTGCTGCACAACCTCAGCAACAGAAAGAGAAAGGCAAGACAGAGGGTCAGGCATTTGTCCTGCATGCCGCTGAACCAAAGGCCGGCCGGGAAGAAAGAGCTCTTGTTCTGGGACTTTCCACAGAACGTTTGAGCTTATAAATGGTCTTATTAAGAAATCTAACCAATTGTATGAGGCTTACACAGTCTGTCATAGCATTATTCCATTGCCTCAGATTGCATTGCTTTTGTAGAAACCATATCGAGCCGACATTTATAGAGGAAGGACAGATTATTTCCATGGGAAAGCTTCAGGCAATATAACTGTTATATTGTTGAGCCGGTGGTTTGTCGCCTTCTCTTTGGCTTTGCAAGGAGGACTAATGTTCTCGTTTGACACAAGCGGATTGCTTTTTCTCTGTGCCTGAAGAAAGAAGGCAAGCTAATACATTTGAGTTGGTGAAGCGAAGGTCGTTGAGAATTACATCGGCCCCCCTCCTCCTCCTATCCCCCTTTCTTTTCTCCCTTTAATTTCCCCGCTGGATTGCCGAACCGTTTTCACTATTAGCACTGTGGTAGGCAGCTCACTCTGTGTGTGTAATTATCTGTATGTGTGTTGTGGCGTGTTAGCAAGCCCACCCAGACCCAAAGCGGAGTAGACAGATAAATAGGTGCACGGCTCAGCTGGATTGTATTGTCTGGAGGAATAAGAGGAAGAAGACAAACAACAACAGCAGGGGTGATAAAACATAAATATCACCACATATAATCCTAAGATGAAGAGTCTAAGTTTAACTTGACTGGTCAAGAGGAAATAGAGTAAAATAGAGGAAACCCTAAAACTGTGGGCCAGTCTGGGGTTTATAAGTAGGACATGTCCGTGGACTTGTTTTATGATCCTAGATAGAGGTTGTTAACCGTCCTCTGTCCTCCCTGAGGACTCTGAATCATGGAAGCGAGTCCCCACAGGTGTGTAGAGCGATAGATTAGAGCTACATTTAGCACTGGCAGAAACAGGAGAGTCTTTAAGAGGCATCAGACTGGCCAGCCAAGCGGTGCTCATAACGCATTCCAGATGATAGCAGCCTGGATGGATGTGTGTTAGCAGAGCAGAGCTGCCGACCCGCTGGTGCAGAACGGCTGAAGTTCTGGCTGACACACTGCTCATTTAGGCACAAATAGAGACATTTCAGAGAAAAAGGTTTCTATCTTTCACTGCAAACCCCCCCTCCAGGGTGTATTCTCTCCTCTGTCTGTGTTTTGCCTTAACTGTGCCACCTTTGCAAGATGCATTCAAAACTAAAATGCAGGGATTGTGCATGCATCAATACTGCTCACAAAATGCACAATCCTGCATCTGCACACTTTTGGTTGCCCTTGCCTGTGAATACAAATGCAGGCAGATGGAAACCCTCTCAGTGCCTTCAGCCGCACTGCAGCTTGCTTGTCTTCATCTCAGCATCAATTTTTCAGACATCTGACAGAGCTCAGCTCTTGGTCGGGGCAATGCTGCACAGTCAGAGACTCTGAGGTGAATTATAGGTCTGCTCAGAGACCAGCGCAGGTCCTACAAGAAGAGGAGTTAAATTGGCTTTTTATAAAACAGAAACAACTGGGGAATTAATTTCACTGTTGCTTCTGTCTGTCATTTAAATCAAAAGTTTGATTCAAACTATATCCAGTTTTCCTGCAGCAAAACAACTTATTTCAACTGGACTGCAAGGCATCATTATAAATCCTCAAAACAAGGGTTGCCTATGCCCAATCCTCCAGAGCATCCTACAACTTCTCCAGCACACCTGATTCAAATGATTGAATCAGTTCATCATATCATGTCATTTAGGTGTGCAGAGGTAGTGATTTTATTCAGGTGTGTTGCAGAAGGGACGCATCATAAAGTTTGCTGCAAGCAGAAGTACTTAGGTACTTCTGCTCTAAACTAAATAATATGTTGGCTTTTGCTTGTTTGGTTGCAACACAGTGGAGAAAGACTGTAAACACTGTGAAACTAGTATTTTTTCTGACTGAGCTGCAGCTTATAAAGAACCTGGAACAAAGCGGTGCCTGAATGAGCCTAGCGGGACTGTTGCTACAGGTGGTGGACTGATGAGGAAAGAGGAAGAAGATCTGGCCTAAAAATTACACTGTAATCACAAGAGAAATGTGAGGAGATGCCAAAAAAAAGGAAAAGAAAAACAGAAGAGGGGATTTAACACAATAACAGGCTGGATTAGAAATGCACATGAAAGTGGGGAAAACCTGTTGTGTTGGAGCAACTGAGTCTGCTCGGAGGCGATCCTAAAGATAGCCGAGCTTTTCAGACGGATGGGAGCTTTCTCTGTGGCAGAGCTTAAAGCACAAGGAGAGGCACTTGATGCATCTTGACAGGTACATATGATCTCAGATCACCTCACCCAGGCTGATGACTTAGTCATCCTTCCACAGCAGCTCCACTGAGGACCAATGTGGACTGGTGCCACTTGTGTGTAAATCCACATTCAGTTATACTCTGCTCCCTCTTTGCTAACCGAACTGTTTAATTTAATGTGCTTTATGTTCAACTGAGATTTATAAAGTTGACGCAGGTGAAAGAAACCATTTTAGAAAAAGGTGGCAAACATGCATGTTGATGCAAGTCAAACCCCACCTGAAGCATTTAGCTCCACCACGCTGTCACTCAAAGTGTAAATGACCTTTTTGTGCAAAAAGCTTTGCATCAAGTCGGTTTTCGTTGTGTTTTGACAGTAATTTAGGAATCAAGTGAAACTATGAAAACAGGCCCCGTTTGCCCAGAGGGGACAGAGTGAGCATGTGTGTTACACACCTGCTGCATCTCATACCTGCAGATTTACAGCCTTTTGGATTGGAGGTAATTTATCTGCAGCAGGAGTGAATTCAGATGCCCGCAGAGCAGAAAACTTACCAGGAATTCCCATTATAGGCAATTAGAGGAAAAAAGGTGGAAACCTGAAGAGAAGTGTTTTGGAACGGTGCCCACCCCCGTCACTCACAATCAGAACGCAGCATGGAAAAGTCATCCCATCCTTTACTGGAGGGGAAAATCACACTCGTGCTGATAAGCAGAGGCTGTTTGGACCACCCTCACCGGCCGGGCGGGCAGATTTTTCTGCTATCAGCGTAGGTTTAACACGTCAGATTTCATGTGTTTGTGTCACGACTCCGCCGGCCTCTTCTGCCCCTGAACTCACCGTGTGTTCCCTTCAGGCGTCTGAAATTCTGCCTGAACTTGCTCTTTCTGGGCACCAGTCAAAGCCGAGGGCCAAAATATAATTACATTCTACCCCCCCCCCCCTCCCCCTTTTTTTTTCTTCTTTTTTTAAAGTGTCATCCTGTAGTTAAACAGGAAACAGAAACCCTTCAGTGATATGATGTCTTCTATTTATATGGTGAATTTTAGAAAAACTTTTAAAGTTAAAATAAGGTAAAAATACAAGCAAGTGGATAAAGCAAGACAAAAAAAGTTTAAATGAAAGTTTGTCCTGAAAGAAGAATGAAACGGGTAACTTTTTAGTTTGGATTTGAGGAAGTAGAAGAGTCTGTGGTGACAGAAAATGCTGTATAAAGACAGGTTTCTGTGTCCATTTGTATTAGATTTACAGTATAAACGAAAAGGTTTAAATTTTAAACATAGATCATAAACAATTTCTGCAAACAGCATCTTACACAAGCTAAACATTTCTTTAACAAAGGAAAAGTAATGAAGTCAAGAGAAGTTACACAGATTGTTTCATTTTACAAAGAAAAACCTTTACAGATAGTTATTCAGTTAGAATTTAATGAGTTAGTGGATCACAGGATTTTACAGCTTATGTTTAAAATAAATAAATATTTTTTCTCAAATATTCGGAAAGATTTAGAGCAAATATAACTTGGATAAGAGGATATATGAGCTTAATTTGATGTTTTGGAGAAACTTATATAAAAAGGGGCCGCTCATGTCACGTCTTTCTGCTTCTTTTATTTCTTGTAATTTAATCCAATCCACTTCGTTTATAATAAGCACATTTTATTGGATCCAGGAATTTGGATTTGGTTCATGTTTTATTTATTTGTGGTGTTTTGTTTCGAAAGTGAACCAATGAGTGAGTCTCAAACTGCATCATGTGACCGACACCGCCTCCGTTTGCTCGTGTCTGTCCAGGTACGACTATGTGGAGGTGCGAGACGGCGTGGATGAAAGCGGTCAGCTGGTGGGGAAATACTGCGGGAAGATCGCCCCGTCTCCGGTCGTCTCCTCCGGAAACCAGCTCTTCATTAAGTTCGTGTCTGACTACGAGACCCACGGAGCAGGTTTCTCCATCCGCTACGAGGTCTTTAAGACAGGTGGGTAAAAAAAAAACACCTGTAGCTTCAGAAAATCCAAATAATTCAAATCAGACACGACACTGAGTGAAATTTTTCCTTAGAGATGTTCAGATCATGACACCAGTTCTTTCACGTTTTTCCTCAACAACATGTTCCCGATGTTTCACCCAATCTGTCCAACACTCTGAGTCTGACAGGAAAAACTCTGATAACCAAGCACGAAACGGTGTCTATGTCTAATTTCATGCTTTGTTTGTGCTTTAGTCAAGGCATCAAAGCATGGCATTATGCAAATGCATGTGGCAAGCAGTATGTTCCATTGAGACGCAATGAATCATTCTCCCATATGCTCCATAATTGTTGCTGTGTGTATCTGCTGTGAATTATTGCACAATAAGCAAGGGTGTAATTTGCTAAGCAGCGACTGAACAAATGTTGTTTCAAGTGTTGGTTCATCGTCAGACGGCGGTCTGCAGCCGGGCTACCGATCTGCCATTAGTGGCTGCTTGTGGAGAAAGTAAATTCTGGGAATGCAATTGGCTAAAAAATAGGTCTGAGGAACATTTTGGTTTGTTGTAGCGTGAATATTATCAGGGGATGTTTATTTTATCAGAACCCAGCAGAATGATCTGCTGCCTTCCTTTGTTTGCACTGGGTAAGGACATCCTGTCTGCAGAGTGACTAACAGGCAGACAGGTGCTACAGACTCCACTTTCATTAATTAACCTTAGCAGCAGTCTATGGGACACCCCCCCACTCCCCCGCCCCGTGACCTCTGAGACATGATGAATAGCCTGGCAAGGTTCCTCCTTCCTTTTAATCTGGCCTGGTGCGCCTGTGCTCCTGTTTGTGTCTAGCTTTGTGCTTGTCGTTGCCAAGGCGGGGCAGCTGGCGGAGTGTGGGTCCATTTGCGAGATCAAAGCGACAGTCCACCCCGGCATTCGCAAATCCATCCCCGCTCGCCCGCGGGGGGGGGGG
>JAVQJG010106242.1:0-16697 GCA_036024015.1 Craterocephalus amniculus | reverse complement strand
ATATAGAACACACCTGTTGTTCCAAATTGGGGAATTATGAGGTGTAAAGTTGTGCTTGAAAATCATTTTCCAATAAAATAAAACCTGTTGATGGAACCTAGATAATTTTATGGGGAGTTAACAGGAGGTTAACATGATTAAAAACAAAATACAGTCTTTATAAAACTAAATTTTCTTCCGGGTTGGTTTAACAACTTCCGCTTAATGAGACAGATACAAATTTGGTGCGTATTTCATCTTTGATGTGGGCCGGCATTTTCCCACAACTCCCCGCTCCTGCTCAAACAGATGACGAAAATGGCGGACAACTCATCTTCGGTAGGTTCTCGAATGCTAAAATGTTATTTTAAAGACATTAACCAGTCTTTGGGTGTAAAATAACAAATTTCTATGTACAGGTCGAGATTGTGGAGGGCTGTCGCCTCCCCGTTCTTCGTAAAAACCAAGAACACGAAGACGAATGGCGTAAGTATGGTCCGTTTATTTCTTATTGCTAAGCTAATGCTAAGTAGCGAGCCTCAGCTGGTTGTTGTTAATAGATACCACGGCCTCCAATTAAACCACTGATCAACACATTTACCCGTTTTGTGTTTAATGGAAACATGTTAGAAAGATACTTTTGAAATACTTCTGGAAGTCCCTTTCATTCACACAGAAACTACCTAGTCAACATTTAGTGACATTTCACTGTACATGTTATTACATTACGAAGTTACACCGGCGAACATCAGAGTGGTGTTTTACTAACAGAATGGCGCTTCCTAAATGTCTAATTTTCTCAGCATACCTTTCCTTTAAACTGACTAATAACGGGTAACATGACAGTAACTGTCTTTAAATTATTAGTTTTGTTGTCTTTATAAATCTAGTTCTGTTAGTGTTTTTGTCCAGTTCTTGTTATCCAACTTTTATTTTTCTGTTAACTTTAAATTTACGCCATAAATATATCCCCGCCACATTTCTAAGCAGATGTTTGCTTTCATGTAAAGTTGACATTTTTTACACATTTGAGAATCCGAAACCAAAACAGTTTCGATAAGGGTTTTTTTTTTAATGCATTGAACCTTTGGTTCCCAAACTGTGGGTTGCGACATATATTTTTCCCAGACAATTGCGGGGGAAAAGGTAATTATAAAAAATATATAACCGAATTTTTTCAAATAAATTTGGGATTTTTATCATGGCCATCCAAATTAAACCATTAACAAAGAGATTAAATCTAAATCTATCACCTAAATATTGTAACACATTAATGTGTAAATTAACATTGAAATTAAAATTGATCTTCAAATGGTTCTCAAACCATGTATTTAGAAGATCCTGCAGGATGATCCTCTGATATATAATTGATAATTGTCATCGTGGATGACCAATGTGTCATCTCAGGGTGTGTTTCAAAAGGTTTGGGAGCAAGTGGACTAAAGGATGAGCTGTTTTTATTTTTTAGCAGTAATGTTGGCATTGTTTGTTAACAACAATTATCTGACAAATATTACACACTAGCATCATATAGGGCTTCGGAAGTGATGCAGGTGATGAGAAATGCACTAAGCTACTTAAATTTAGCTTAATTTTAACTAAGTATCAACTACTCTTTCTATTCTGTATTTGTTTACTTTTTTTCTGCCCTCTCAACAGCATTGGCGGAGATTTTAAGTGTGAAAGAAGTCTCTACGAGAAAGCTGTACTATGTTCACTACATTGACTGTGAGTAAAAATGTTCTACCTTCCTGGTAGACAGTGATATTGAATCTGTGCCATCAAATCCTGGAGCAGTGATGTTGTTAGGTATGCGTCCTGTCCCTGACGCATTAAAATCTAAAAGGATGCAGCAAACTTACTATCAATAATTGTAATTTCTCTCCCTAAAAGGTATATTAGTGCAGAACAACGCGTGTTCGACATCGCAGTAACAAGTGAAATAAACTTCGTTGCCAGCAGATCCTCGTAGGACATCGCTATGCTAGGTTAGCCATTTCCAAAACAACTAGCCAGTCACTGCGGATTTCATTCCAACAATTTAAAATAGGATCTTCATCTTAAGTAAACTCAAGTTTGTACTCCCTAATAATATGTTCTTTCGTATCGACGGTTAACTATGTAGGGGGTGTGCTATAATTAAATAAATAAAGTAGTGCTGTCAGTTAAACGTCCTCATCAGCGCATGATAACATTGTTCTCCACACGCAGCCGTGCGTCCTTTGCACGCTAAATATGAAATAGACATAATGTGTATAAAGTACCACTCCCAACAGCAGTGTTGTCAACAAACGGCGTAGCTGTAAAATCTCCATTGTATTACGTTTAAAAACTCAGCGGCTTTATTTACGGCTGGAATTACGCGTCTGCTTCCATCTGGTTGGCATGGAAACAACACTCAGTCAGTGGAGCGACTGCTTGGCGCGCTGATAAAAAGCTTATGTGAAACGGAGCCCTTCTAGTTGAAAAGTGAACTTTGGAAACTTTTCACTGCTGGTGCGGCGCCGGGTTGAAATAAATATGTGTGAAAACACCCTTCAACTTGCGCTATCGGACAGAATGCTTTGCAGCACTGCGACGCATTCAAGGTAGCTCGGAAATCATAACTCTCCCAATATACCTCACACAAAGAAAGCTACAGCATCAAACATCAACATAAAAAAACTAAACAAATCAGCATTTGTTATGTTTTCCAATCTGTTGACTTCCTAACAGCTTATATGAGCATAAGATCATGACAAACATCTTGCTAAAAGATATGATTAAATAAAATAGATAAAAAAACGACAGACATAAAGCATAACGACTAAAACAAAGGTTCCTCCTACTGTACCACCGTCAAAGAAGTTTAATGCTACAATTTAGGTAATTGAAGAATACAAGAAATGGAAATTTACAATTTTTTTGATTAAGGACTCACTGAATTTCACAAGGACCCATTCATATCGCAACCAGTGGGTCCCGGGGACTCACTTCACTTGACCTATCAACATCACTGCTGGAGGCTCAAGTTTTTATTCAGAATTGAGTTTTTTGTTATTGATTCCCTTTTCTTTTATGATAAGACACATCCAATGACAAATATTGTCGTGCAAATATCTTGAGTCTCCTAAATGCATATGATATGTGAGCATTTTATTGTGACTATTATTGTTTTAAGAGGGAATATATGACTTGTTTTAAAAGATGATAATAGATTTTGGTTATTTGTTTATGTGTATGTCTGCATGTGCGTGTGCATCTTAATATATCCATGTAAATGTGTTTCTTATTTGTTTTCTTGTGTGAAAAGTCAACAAGCGTCTGGATGAGTGGGTCACAGCGGACCGGCTGGACATGAAAAAGCTTCAATTTCCTAAGAAAGAAGCTAAAACGCCAACCAAGAATGGCCTTTCAGGCTCCCGTCCCAGTTCACCAGAGAGAGAAGTGGTAAGTGAATCAACATTGAACATTGATCCCAGATGCTCAGACATGGCAACAACACACTCAAGATTAGTATAAATTATTATTATCAGCTGAAAAGTCCACCCATAATAAGGTCTAGAACTGGTTTATGGGCCTCTAAAGTATAAAATCAACAAGGCTGCTGTTCAGAACTCGAGCTGTATAAGATGCTTCTGTGATGACATGGTTGACTACCACTGAAAGTGCTTGTCCAAAATGGAGGATTTGGAGTCTGACTGTGGTAAAACAGACTTATGGGAGTTGCATCTGAATATTTATTCTCATACATGTACTTTCCAACTCACATATAGGTAAATGATTAATTCAAAAGCAACTAATGGAATCAAACTCTGTTGGCAACACTGCTGCTTGAGCAATGTTTTCTAACTTTTTGATTTATAGTCTATATTTTATTTTTCAAATGAAATATAAGATAAGACTTTCCAATTTTCTTCATCTCTTCTCTCTCACTTTGCCACCACTCTGCCTTTTCTGTTTGTGAGCTGCAGACTTGCTCACATTTTGTCTTTGTTTGTCAGTTGTTTTTTTTGTTTTTTTTTTAAAGAAGCAACTTGTATCAAATCGAGTGATTTTTGTGAACGAACTCTGTTGCAGAGCGTTCCCAGGACAGCTTTACAAGCACAAGCTTTGTGAGCTGTCAGCTTTTCTTCCTGCACAATTCTATGCTTTGCTGAGTTGCAGAATGCAAATACTTTGTATTCTAAGATGCTGCTAACAATAGCATGATAGTAAATATCCACCAGTCTGCATTGCCATTTCTTTTAAAAATGCTCAAAAGTTTGAGAGTTTTGCTCTGTGATTCCTTGAAGCATTACCTTGACTCATGAACAGTTCTGTGAAATATTTGAGGAGCTTTGTTAGGGTTGTCCTTCATTTCACTGCCCAGCCAAAGAAATCATGTTAACATAAACAACACTATGGGCTGGATAAAAGTGAGACATCTGCATGCACACAGTTTGATACAAAAGTCTTTTCAGAAGGTTTGTAAAGTTGTCTATAGATGTGATTATCTCAGTAATTGTAAACTTATCTGCATGTGCACAACCCAGATTTCTGTTCCTAATCCAACCCATGAATAATTGTCACCACTCCTCTGTAATCATTCGTATATAATCACATTTGTACGCCACCATTACATGGACATAAGGATGAAAACAGTTGTAAAGAAAATTGACCAATTAATGTGAAAATGAGATACTTATCAGTGCATAAAGGAAATATTTGTTATTGTAATCGTGATCATCTCAATTTGTTAAATGATTATTTGAATTCTGCCTGTCAGCTAGGGGCCAACCTTAACATGTGTTTGCTTTTCTCCCGTGAGGTGAGTGAGAGGGCAGAAACAAATACTGATGCATCTTTACAGAAGAAACAGGTAATCTCATGCAAAATCAAAACGTGTTTATAATCAGCATTGTCTTATTTTATATCTCATTTGAAAATGTTACTTAAATTAAAAAGTGAATGTACTGCCTGTCCCGAATGTTTTATAGATGTCTGAAACTGTTAAACTCTGAAATGTTCGATCATCAGATTTGATTTTGCTGCAAATGCCTCATTTTTTTGCCTGAGTATTTTATCAGTTGTTGCTTTAATACTGTGTTTATTATAATAAAAAAAATATTTGAGACTGTTACCAAAATCTGAGATATAAATTGAGGATTAACATGAATGTCAGTTAATCCTCTTCCTTCTCTTCCTTTATGTTCAATTCAGAGGAAGAGTCTAGATCTCACCCCGCAATCTGCCACAGCTCCATCCAGAGGCAAAACCCTCCCCACACCGGTACATGTTGCTTTTACCCATTTTAGAGATGACTGCGACCTTTTTAAACCTGGTGTTAAAGTGTGTTTGAAGTGCAAGGGGGTTTAGACCCGATGATCAAGATTCAGGAAGATGTATTTTCACCAATGTAACTTTTAGGCCTCATCATGTGCAAGTGTTCAGTAAAATATTTTATAAATGCAGATAAGTAATTGAAGTGTGACAAGTTACAATAAAACCGCTGCAGAAAAGCTTATGTTTGTACATCACATCGTAATACCAGGTTTAAATGGGGAATAATTTGCATCAGGTTTAGTTAAAAAGAGAGAACCAGAATTTAGAGGGAACATGAGGGAACATGCCTAAATTCAATTTGATCTGCTGTGGCTTTTAATTGGGCACAATTTTTATATCTGTCAATACACTAACTGCTGCTAAAGCACTTTACTATCCAGATTAAGTAAACAGGAGTACCCAGCTTTTAAACATGACATTGGTGTTTACTGTGAAAAACCTGAATGTATGCCTCTGGTCAGGTTGAAGAAATGTTATTGGAAATGAATTTCTGAATCTGTTAATTAATCCATTTTGTCCTGCTTTCATTCGTAGCTGAAGTCCAACGATGCCTGTTTGTCCCAGAAGAGGAAAGTAGAATCCGTTCCCTTGGCACCTCAGGTGCCCCCAGCAACCCCAGTACCCTCTTTGCCAAGTTCAACTGAAACCTCTCAGGCAGCAGTTTTCCCTGCTGTCAGAGAGCCCCCCACCTTTAAGGCCAGAGAGGACCATGACCCGCTCCCCACACTCACAACAGTAAAGACAATCATCTTGGATTCATGCATTATGGTGTTGAAGGCTTTATGAATTTGCAAATAAAAAACGTTTATCTTTCTATGAACAGAATGGCACAGCCCGACGACTCATCCCCTCTCAGCCTGGGAGGAAGAGAAAAGCTAACTGTGGGGGACCTGATGAGGTACGTGACCATTTTCTCTTTAGAGCCGGCTTGTTTTCCGCATTTTTAAATGTTAACTTATAAATGTGTTTGCCTTTTTGTGACTGTAGGTTCATGGTTACCAGCCTGTAGTTTTTTTTAACTCTGATGCATTTTATAGTTTCAGTCATAGTATTCATGAACACTTGACAAAATTCAATAAATGGGTGTTAGAAAATTACTAAACAATAATTCATTCAAAAGTTTTAAATTAAAAATATTAAGTCTGCAATGTTACTTTTTTAACCAAACTGTTTGTTTATAGTCATTTTCCAGCCAGTAATTTCAGTTTGTTTTACAGGTGTTTTTTTTTTTTATTGCAGGAAATAATGCTATATGCTGTATCTCTGCTTATTCATAGACTGGTTGAGTTTAAAATGCTATATGGTATATGTTGTTTATCAAATTATTCAATTCAGTAGAAGGAAAACATGCTACTAAGTTTTGTTTGTTTTTGCTGATATAGTTTTTTAGATATATTTCTATTTGTTGAACATCTGCTTCAGTCATTGTCTGCACATTTAAGTTGTAGTAACTTCAGGTGTGTTTTTATAACTTTTTGATAAGTGCATTAAACAAAGTAAAAATCGTGCCTCAAAACATTTGTAATAACAAATTGACAAAATATTTTATGATCCGTCACGAAAAACCTTGGTTTTGAGATAACTGGGAGCTTGCTGGCATGATGCACCAGAACAGCAGATTGTGGCTTAACCTATTTTTTACAATGTAAAGCCATTATATACTGTAATTAAAAGGAAAGAAAACTTCCTGTTTGGACTTAACTCTGCAATCTGCACTGAATTTTATCTTACATCAGGACCCTTCACTGCTCTGGTTCTATTGTTTGTTCAGAAAATTGCTACAGCTGACCTCCATGGACTTAAATGAAAAAATACTTCTCACTCCCACAAAGCTGATCATCTGTATTCACACTTTTCCACACCTGTCAAGTACTAACGCTTCTATGACTACTAACCATTGCCAGTATAGCTTGTAAGCGTCCTGGGAGGAACTTAAACAGATAATGTCACATTGAAGACTGTTCAAAGAAGGTTTTTCCTCTAGTTTACAGAAACCCTTGTTTTTGTGTTTTCTTCTGCTAGATGATAAAGGTCATGCAGTATAACAAGCCCCAAAGTGCCAGTGTCTTTCTACCGCCACCAGAGGTATGTTTAATTTTTTATTATTACTGATTGATTTGTGATTGTGTTGCTGTCCCAGATTCCAATAAAACAGGTCCTGTTTTGCATTTTAATCAAACAGATTTTACTAGGAATTTGGTTGCTATCAAGCACCTCCTGTAATGTTTGTTTTTTCCACCAGGACTCGCAGGACAGCTCTGATGGCATCCCAACTGCACCTCGTATGACAGGAAGTCTGGTGTCGGATCGCAGTCATGACGACATCGTCACCCGAATGAAAAATATCGAGTGTATAGAGTTGGGACGGCACCGACTGAAACCCTGGTACTTCTCACCGTACCCACAGGAACTCACCACATTGCCCATCCTCTACCTCTGTGAATTCTGTCTCAAGTACCTCAAAAGCCTCAAGTGTCTCCAGAGGCATTTGGTAAGTCTCTGAAACGTCCTGATTGGTAAAAATCTCTTTGTAAAGCTCGTAATCTCTGGCTGTTTAAGCTGATGACAGGAAAGACATGACTTCTTTTGACAGTGGGGGTATCATCTGCTTTAGACTGGATGGTGCATCAAATGAGCCAATGAGACATGACTGTTCACAGGTGTTGTGTAAAACATGCCTGCAGTGGATGGGTTGGGTTAGTGGCTTTTTGTAGTATTGTAGCGCAAAGCTGGGTCTCCAGCATACCAGAGTTTTTGAAGTGGGGTAAAACTTAAGGAAATGGGGGGGGGAAATTCAATAAGTTGTTGATGGTATAAAAGAACCTGCCTCTGCACTCAAGTGAAGAGATGATTAACCAATCAGAGGTTGGGCAAGAATGAGTGCTCCGCGTTGAGCAGCCTTACGTTGCTGAAGTTAGTTTCTGCCTTTTCTTCAAACCACAGTCTGCATTTAAGTCCTTTAGCTTGTTAGAAATGGACTGCCACATATTTGGAGCATGCGCACAGTAGTGCTGGGGCTTTCTTCTGTGTCTGTAGCAGAGATGGGCAACAGGAAGTTTGGTGATTTGTTAAAGGTTTCTCAAAGGTTAACATGCTTACATGTTCCAACAAAAGCTCTGGAGTAGCAGTCATGCCTCTCAACCAGCCTTGTTCCTGCACGTATTGATCGGGTGCATTTAGAGAGGAGGGTTAATGTAGCGTGAGTGTGTGTCTGTTTACTCCAACAACGGGTCGACACAAAATATTTAATGCTCGTCTCTGAGACTGACCTTAATTCAATTTCGATGTGACTTTGTGGGTGTTTTATCATGTAGTGACTGTAGTTGGAGCTGAAACGCTGTCATTTCCTGTTTGGATTTAGCCCTGTTAAAGAGAAGAAATGCTTTGGTGCTGCATCTTATAAAATGAATTACTATCTCTGATGTAAATGTGTTTATTTATACAATAATATGATTTGTTGGAGTCTTCTCAACTCATTTCAGCTGCTTTGCTGAAATGAGTGTCAATTTTTTACTGAAAGCATGCATGTTTTATCATGGCTGACTTTGTAAGACTGATGCTGTAAAACTGGTCTGGAGAAGCATGAAGGTGCTAATTCAAACATTAAAGAGGAATGTTCTGATGTAGTCAAATTAATAGTAATCATCAAATATCTTCTAAAAAAAGAAATCTTATTTAACAGTGCTCGCATTGTCTTTCATCATTTTCAGACCAAATGTAATTTAAGACATCCACCAGGCAATGAGATCTACCGCAAAGGCACCATCTCGTTTTTTGAGATCGACGGCAGGAAAAACAAAGCAAGTGCCAGTTTTTTTTCTTCTCGTGTTGAGTGGGATATTTTATCTGTTTGTTAATTTAATCTTACGTGTCTCTTTTTATTATTTTTTTTAGAATTATTCCCAGAACTTGTGTTTACTTGCAAAGTGTTTCCTGGACCACAAAACGTTGTATTACGACACAGATCCTTTCCTTTTCTACGTAATGACAGAGTATGACTCCAAAGGCTTCCACATAGTGGGCTACTTCTCAAAGGTACATAAATGACCACTTTATGCATTATGTGCATTTAACTCATAGTTCCCTGGACCGGTGTGACTTTATATTCTTTTTTTCTTCCCGTTTGAAGGAAAAGGAGTCGACTGAAGATTATAATGTGGCCTGTATTCTGACTCTGCCTCCCTACCAGAGGAGAGGTTATGGGAAACTGCTCATTGAGTTTAGTAAGTGAACCTCTGAAAGCATTTGTAGTGGTTTTAGGAAATGCTTTTATATTTGCAATGTGAAGTGTTGATGCTTATTTTATTTGTGGTGATTGTCAGGTTACGAGCTGTCGAAAGTGGAGGGGAAGACGGGCACGCCTGAGAAGCCGCTGTCTGATCTTGGTCTTTTGTCTTATCGTTCGTACTGGTCCCAAACAATCCTAGAAATTCTTATGGACCTTAAGCCTGACAATGGCGAAAGGCCACAGATCACTATCAAGTATGAGACCGCACATCTCAAATTTTCAGCAGTCTGTTACAGAACAGACATCTAAAAATGTAATTTCCTTCTTTTTGTTCAGCGAGATCAGTGAGATCACAAGTGTCAAGAAGGAAGACGTCATTTCAACGCTTCAGTACCTCAACCTCATCAACTATTACAAGGTAAGAGACCAGTGTTGCATCACTTGGTGATTATTTTCCTTTCAAAGATGATCCAGTAAAAAAACGACACAATTGTGACGAAATGGGTTTAAAGAAATATTCTTTCACTTGAAATTGAATAATAAGGAGAATTTCATGTTTTGGAATATGGATAAAATGCTTTTTAAAAACAATCATTACTGATTGGTTATGCTTGCATTGGGATGTAGATAGATTTTCTGACTTTGGCTTCTCATTTGAATGTAGGGTCAGTACATCCTGACTCTCTCGGAGGAAATCGTAGACGGGCACGAGAAAGCCATGCAGAAGAGACACCTGCGCATAGATCCTAAATGCCTTCATTTCACTCCTAAGGACTGGAGCAAAAGGGGAAAGTGGTAGAGTCCTTGCTCGGTTTTCCAACTACTCTTCTTGGACTTCAGACGTGCTTCGGATGATGAATCAGATAGTGGTCTTTGTCAAGTTGTTGCATTGAGAACTTTATTTGAACCCAGGGCTCCTTTTCAGAGAAGAACAGGTGAACACACAGTTGTTGATGTATAAGCTTTGATCAAAAACACTCAATATGTATTGCAGATTTTTAAAAAATGGTAAACAGTGACACCGCCAAATATACAATACACCCTCTACTGTGTAAAATATGTTATTCATGACCAAAATAGTGCATTAATGGTGACATAAGGTGTCTGTTAATAGTGTAAACTAAAGCATACGATTGCCAACACTGAAGCCACATAAAGGTGACTATAGTTATAAAAATAAGATGTTTCATCTTTTGGCAAGTTCACATTTTGTAAACCATCCAAACAAAATCAGTGTTTTTGTTATCGTTTATTTCCTTACACTTTTCTTTTTCTCTCCTCTTTGCATCTTCCGGGTGAGAATGTTGTCATCACAATGATTCATAGTTCACAAAAATGTTCGTTTGTAGAGATAATCTATAACAAATTCTTTCTCTTTCCAGAGGTTTCACCTGGGGTTTCCAAATAGAAGTCATAATTAACCAACTTTCTTGAACGTATAGCTCTCATTAAAAAATGAGACCGCCAATAATCAGCACAACACTCCAATATTTAGTCATTTTGTTTTGTGTTTTGTAAAACTTTTTGTTGTTTCAAGACATGGATCAAATGCTCCTTGCTGGGGAAGAGTTGTTGAATAATTTAAGAAGTTTGCAATCTGTGGTCAGTAGGCCATGACTACTTTTTACACTTGTTACATGTGGAGATATATATTGTCATAGTGTAAGCGGGGGAAAAGAATAATTAAATCCTTCAGATGGGAGTCAGATACTCTTATTTAAACTCATGTCAACACAGTTACTTTAAGTATGGGATTCTCTTGTTGAGTGCCTGAATTTAAATGTCTCAATGGACAGAACCAGTGTGGTCTAGTAGTTTCTTACCATAATCTTCAGGCTGCTTTTAGTATGGCCTTATCAATGAAATATGGCTCTCTTGTAATCTTAACTTTAAAACAGAAATCTAGACATCAAAACCTTCATGTAAATGTAAAAGAACCAACTTGAAAAATTCAGGTTTATTATGACTTAAAGATGTAGCTCTGATTTTTATTACCCTATTTTTAAATAGCTGTAAGTATTACATGTTCTTGAGTAGTGAGCATTCTGGTATTTATTTTTTAGTTCATCACATCATTATCAATGACATGAATAATTTTCCCTAAGTTAAACATATGTTCCCTGTGACTGTATATACTGAAGACAGAAGCCATGCTGAACTGTTAGAGGAATGTAAATTTAATGTATAGTAGTTTTTTTGTTTTTGTTTTTTTACTCACTGTTATCTAACAGACTGCACAACATCAAAAGGAAAGATCTGAAAGTGATGTCTTACCTTCTGTTTGTGTTTTATGTTTACATGTCAAAAAGATGGTGAATTTGCCCTGTTGAAATGATTTAGTATATCTTTATGTGAAGCACACTTGAGTCATTTGAACATTTGATATGAAAAGCTTGTTGAATTCATAAAAAAAAAGTTTAAAATCTTGTGTGTATTTGAAGTTTGAGTTACATGCAGCAGGATTTATGTGGATGTCAATTTCTGTTATGTTAGTTCCTCAACTAAAAGCCATTTCCTGTGAGGTCTGCTGTGTGAAGCTGTACATAATATTTAGAATATAGTGTTATAAGTAAGGTCTTTACAGGAATGAAGTCCCCCTTTCCGTACAGCATGAGGTCTGAGCCAGTGGTATAGTAGTCCAGGGTATACGTGGGTATACAGAGTATACCCACTTATTGTTCAGTCAGCATTGGGTATTCCCACTTATAAACCACTGAAGTGGAAGATCATTATATACAATCTGATATAGGCTACAACTTGACATGATATACAATCTGATGACATGATATACATGTCATAACATGATATACAATCTGTAATGGCACCATACTTTTATATATCAGCCAACCTGATTTTCCATTTTTTTCCCTCAAGGATAGTGAAGCCAAGACTCGGCCTACTCTGCCTCTAACTGGCTCTTACTTTCTTCACTGGTTAACTTTAAATGAGGTAGGAGGACAAGTCAGTCAGTCAGAGGAAGAGTTGGGCGAATGTCCTCATGAATGAACATTAACTAGCATCTCACATGATGTTAGAAATGCTACACAAGTGATGTAAATGACAGCCCAACACCCTCTGTCCTCCACCAACCTCAGTTACAACTTCAGATGTAGATGTCAAAAAAGAAAAGACGTATCAAAAACTTTGATTCTGGCCTGTCTGAGAGTGTGTTCTGGACGTTCGGAAAAGACGTCTTAATAACGTTTTCTGGACCACTTCTTGCACAGCCGGAAGTAGTGGCAGCCATGATAAAAAATCCACACTTGTATAGAACCTTAAACAACTGGACTGGATCACTACTCCAACATGCTATAGGTCCGAGTTGCTCAGACTATCTGAAGGGGACAAGTGTAAAGTTCAGAGGAAAAAACACTGCGGCTGCAGGAGGGGCGAGCTGCTGGTACAAGTTTTGCCTTTGACACTCCTTCAAATTTGGTGAGATCTCAAAGCACATCACACCCATTTTCTTTCTGCACCTGACAGAGTTACACCAACCCACGGGAGGACAAAGGAGGTTCACATTAATCTTGCATCCTCCGGCGTTTGGGAACTTCTTGGCATCCAGATTTTCTCATTCTGATTCCTAACAGGTGGCAGATTTTTTTCATGTCCTCTTTTGTCTTTCAGGTGTTTTACTAGAAAACGTGACACTGCCGATTACATCATCTGCCTTTCTCCTTTGTTTATAAACAAACTGTCTGGTCTGGCTACTGATATTGAACCAGATCTTTATTTTGTCCAGTTTCAGATCACTTTGCATGGCCCTTTGTTGGTCCCTGTGGATCACAACGAGTCAATTCTCGAGAGTGAGTGGTCCCAATTCAGAACCTGACACACATTACAGCACCAGCAACAAAGTTTGTTATTTAATACCAGTGGGCTTACCTGAGTAATCCAATTAAGATGCTCGGCTTTTAAGAAGTATCTGATCTGTAGGTATTGTTGTGATGGTGGAGGTGAAAATATTACGTCACAAGAAGGAAAAAATTGTGCAGAGCTGAAAGAATCCAAGAGATGATGGATCTGGAAAACATCCACATGGTGTCAGTGTAGCACTGAGAGTCGTCGGACTATTTACCTGATGAGAGCAGATACTTGGAAGATTCACCCCATCTTCACTCATTCTTCTTCTCTGAGACGTTTGTATTCATATACAGTTGTAAATCAAGAGGTGACAATTACATTAGTAAGCGGTTATGTTGACTTGAAAACATGAGGACATAAAAATGTTTTTGTCCATTCATAGAAAATATGAGCTGTAAGATTTTAACTGGTCTTTCACACATGTTGGGAATATTCAGATCCCTCCACTGCCATGCTGCTCTCTGATTTAGACACTAAAGGAAGCAATCAACTCCAGAAAAAAAAAAAAAAAAAAAAGTTACTAATATTTAATAACCACACTAAGAGCCCGTTCCTTTGAAAACAGCTTTAACTAATATCAAGACCTGCCTGTGTTTTTATTTTTCTTATCTCTACAGGACACACACGACCAACAACGCGGGCCTCTCCTCCTCCCTGCCCCCAACCCCAGACCAGAGCCGCTGACCTCGTAACACACACACAGACATATGGACGAAACTCCGCGCAGTAATTAGGGGGATGGTGCCGGACACTTGGCTCTGCTGCAGAGGAGGTTAAGCAGTGTGATTTATTGTCTCCGCTTCTCAGCACCCGTAAACAATTTGCACAGATCTGCAGGTATGTGCTTTAGACAGTTTGGTTGATTGGGACTGAAAAACTGGCGTGTTGCTGTATTTCCCTCCTCTCATGTTCTTCAGCAGGTTGATTGTTATGATCTGGAGCCACACTGACTTAGCCGTCTCCACCTTTGCCCCTTTGAGCCTTTATCTTTTACAGAAATGCAAGTTTTTCCATAAAAAAATAAAAAACTACAGTATATCTGAGTAAAGTATAGGTGCAGAAAATAAGGTGGTAGGCTACATGACATCAGGGAATCACGTGCCACATTCCCGGTCGTGTGTGTCATGCTGTTATTTGAGGATTTTGGAGCAATTGGTTCAGCAAGTGTTTCCTTCTCTGTCAGTCTTTCAATTTCAGCTCTGCTGTCTGTCTTTGCCTTTGGAGAGAGAGAAAGAGGGAGGGAGGAGGAGGAGGAGGGAGTTGGCTTTAGTGTGATGTGAATGGAATAGAATCAGCGCAAGAGGGAGCGAAAGAGGGAGGAGGACGGCACAAATCAACCTGCCTCTTTGACTTCAACAACACAACGGAGGAGCCGGCGGACGGCAGGCGCTGGGAAGCGTTTTCGCCCCGTTTTATCTTATTTTTAGAGAGAGGAAGAGGACATCGGCCGGGAGGAACTGCTGGAGGAGGAGAAAGAGCCTCACCGTGGAGATAGATAGCAGAAAAATGCTGTCATGGGGAGAGAAGGGGAGGGAGTCGGCAGAGAGGAACAGGATGAAACAAGGCAGGGTCGGGCAGAACTGAAACGTGGAGGTAAGCCTTTTCTTTCTGTTCTATGATTTCACATTCCTGCCCGTGTCCTCTTTGGGACGGTAACGGACTCAGACGGACGGATTTGAGCACCGTTTTGTGCCACATGCCTCTGTAAAGGCATGCATCTGCTCTTATAGGTGCCCAATCCAGACAGAGACAATGTATGAGAGGATATGAAATAATGGCTTGGCATCATCATATCATGCAGCTCGTCCTCCCTCTTGTCTCGCTGGCCATTGTGCGGCTGTCAACCCCTCACAAACGTGTTTTATTCACTAACCTAACGCGCACAACATTTATACACGACACTGCAGCTTTGAAAGCAGCTCCCGATCTTTGTCGCATTTACATCCCAGGCCTGCCCTCCTCCTCCTCTCCTCCGCTCCCGTCACTAACCCCCTACCCCCCCAGCAACAGACACACACAATCTTCTTTCTCCTCTCCCTCCATTGTGCGCTCTCCAACGAGGCAGGATTGTCTTAAAAACAGTGTTGTGACATTGTCAAGAATGCGCTGCCAAAGCTGGCTGCACGGCGCTCATGGCTGCAGGACTCAGAGATGAGGGCAAGGTGGGAGGAGGAGGAGGGGAGTGGAAGGGAGAGACGGGGGGACTCTCAGAGAATGAAAGAGAGACAAAAAAAAAAGAAAAAAAGAGGATCAGCATTTATTCCAGATGCACATTTTTCAAAGACTACAAAAAAAAAGCCATCAGCGTGCGGCCTGCTGATTTGTGGGGGATAAAGAGGGATTGTGTGATCTGCTCAGACAATGATGGAGTGGAAGAAGAACCAACCTGAGCCGGGGTGTTGTTCTCAAGGTGGCAGAGAAAATGAGGGATGCAGGAGTCATGTCCCCCCTCCTCTTCCTCCTTCTCGCAACCCTCTGCGCTCCCCAATTTAAGATGGGGCCGTGTGTTTACGAGATGCCGGGGGGCTGCATCGGCTGCTGGGGGGGAGCAAGACAAGCAGCAGCAGCTTACATAAGCCGGTGCACTCAGAGGACGGGGCCATTTAATTTACATTGAGCTGCATGATTCCTCGTCCAGCGTGGTGTTCACTGTGGTCGGCATTAACATTTCAAATGATAAAAACGCAGCTTGACCTGAAAGGATTGTTTTCTCAGCCGGACAGGCGGGCTGCTTTTCACCAGGGTCAACTTTGACCGGGCAGTTTGGGTTTGTATATGAAAATCCAGCCATGCTTCACTCCTCCTACAGTTATTCATCATGGCGAATGATAAAAATGCCTGCATGAGGTACACTGACGTGATGGTGCTCACAGTTTGCAGCCAAATCATCCAACTCAGCTGCTGCTGACTTTTGCTCCACTGCCGTCCACTTACTACATTACCAGGATGTCTGAATGTGGTAAAACCCTGGAGTCAAGGCCTTACCCAAATAGTTTAATAGCAGAAAATGCCCTAAATGAAGCTGCATGTGCGATTTTTGTTAGAGAAGATGTGCGTAACAAAAGCATGCTGATATCAGAGGAAATGAAAGCTATGGTTGGCTTGCAGTCAGTTAATTACTTTCCATTTACTTCGAATTTTGGGGGATTTTGGCCATATAGACCCTCTTTCTAATTACCATCTCCCCAGGAAACATGCTTTTATTAGCCAAACAAATGGAAATTCACTATGTTAGTAGTCACGACGCAGTTAAAAGGTTTTAATTGTTTTACTTAATGAAATCACCTCAAACAATTAAATGTCAGCCTGCTGATACTTTTGA
>JAVQJG010106225.1:0-18494 GCA_036024015.1 Craterocephalus amniculus | reverse complement strand
GTAAAACTGTCAAACTGTATGTTTACATTTTAAAATGGCCACTGTCAGGAAAATGCTTTCGTGACAGGACCAACAGAGTTGAGTATGTAATGTCCATAACAAACAAAAGCTAATCTGAAAAGTAGTATGACAAAAATTGATTATGACTCACTTTGAACTCGGATAAACTCTTGTGTAGTTTAGAAGCTTAATCCACTGGTAGAAAGATGACTCAGAAGTTCAGGAAGATGATACCAACCCAATTAATTTTTTAAAAAAAAGAAAAGAAAAGAAAAGAAAAGAAAAGATTTAATTTATAAACAAAATCTTGACATTTTAATTTAGCTGTCATAGATCAATAGATCTTAAGCTTGTTATGATGACTTAGACAGAGGTTTGCATCTGCAGACATGTGAAAGATGTACATGCTAATTGAGTGAGTTGGACTTTATAGTCATGGTTTAGAAGTTCTTTTCTCTTTCTGAACCAGAAATCCTATTAAATTAGAGGTTTGGGGAAAAAATATCCTTGAAAAGTCTAGAAAAAACACAATAAAATGCATCTATATACAGTATGTATGAAGAGCTAACTGTCTGCAAATTCATGAGTTCAACTTAAAGGTAAGAATGATGAGCCGGGTGAGTATGTCTATACTGAAAATAACTTAACTGAATCAAAACTGTAATCATTCTCTGCTGTAATTCAAAGAACCCACTGACAGGAAAATCTGCTTTGAACATTCAGTATTAATGTGCTTCAGTTTCTTCTTAAAATGTTTACATTTTACACTTTCTGCAGCGTTGACCACTCTTTCTCATTGCACAGTTTTACTAATTATTGGGTCAAAAAAGGTTCTATTGGTAAGATTTTCATTATGATAACAGAACAAACAAGTAGAGCTCACCAAAAGTTCCCATTTCTGTTTCTCAGGTTTGACTGATATTTCTTATCAGTAAAATGGCTCGCATGTGCTGTTTCCTTTCAAGAACACACAATTGGTGTTACATCCCCGAAACTGATCAATTTAAACCCAAACAACTACAGTGCAATGGTAAACATACAAGTTTTTGTTTAGTGCAGTCTTTGTGGTTTGTAAAGGCACAGGGCCTTATAAAAGGCCTCAGACTGATGAATTGCTGACCAGATTTTGTTCCAGCATTTTCTTTGAAATTAACAAGTTAACTGCTGCTCCCCAGTGGTTGATAAAATGAATTGAACAGAATTTGTTTTACCAGAAGTAATCAAGTGGAAATCCATATTTACACTGAGTGTAAAGAATGACAATAAAGAATGAGATACAAAATTCTGACAATAAAATGGCATTGAAAAGAGGTAAGCGGAGGGAAAGGAGTATGTTCTAAAAGGGGGGGAAACAAAGAAAAGAGATGTAGACAGAGACAGCTTGTCTTTGTTGTCCCATACAAAAGAGCAGACATTGAACCATGGAAACCCGATCAGCGCGGCCTTGGACCAGAGAGAAAGAGCCAAAAGGAATAAAGAAAGAGACGGACAAGGGCATGAGGTGCATTTGAGTGTATGTGTGTGACCAGATGACTGTGTGTGTGCTACCCAGAGAAGGAGCCCAAGCCAGGAAACAGGTCCCCTTTGTGCAGCAGGGAGTAATGAGGAAGCTAATGAGGGTTTGGGTTTCCAGAGCTGCCCATTATGAGTGTACCATGTCTGGGCCCAAGAGAGCCAGGGGACTAAGAGAGCAGAGAGAGGTTGGCGGTCACCAATAAAGACAAGGTAGTTTGATCTAGATAACACTGAACAGCCATCAGTCTCAAACTACCACACAGGGAGTAGAAGTGACAGTGTGGTTTTGTATAACTGCAGATGATTAAAGTTTAATATGTCAAACTATTACCTTAATTGGAAATGTGAAAAAATGAACAGATGCTGCATTTAATGCTGTAAATTTGATTGGCATGATGCGTTTGTCTCTGTAGTTTAATTATTGACCACTCGGGGGCAGCAAACAACACTTAGGCGGTTCAGTTGCTTCCCTAGATCTGAAATCATCAAGGCAAGCCTCCTGCTAGAAATATATTCATAATTAAACAATCTGCCATAGCCAATGAAAACGTCTTAATAAATAATAATAAAAACTGTCTTACCACCTCAACTGACCAACACATACATGCATACACATGCACTATATCATTCAAGGGCTCTCTTGTACTGCATATATGGAGAGAGCTTGTGCTCCTAAACCCTGACCTCAACACTGACTAAAATTTAGTATTCTCAGATATTTTAGTAGTTATATATTGGCTAAGTACATTTCAAACCAGTGTTGAAACTTAACAAATTAGTCGTGGCTGAAACACGTCTAAACCTATAAAAGACAGAGCTTCAAAGAATTAATGACTGGCGACTGTGAACTCAAGAAATGTTCCAGATCGTAATCTCCTCAAGCTATGAGAAAGAAAATAAACACAAACTCCATGCTCTAGATAGAAATAACCATTCTTCATGTTAAGTCTCCTGCAGAGGATGACAAACAAAATCAAATAAATACTGATTAAAGAGAGTACATGAACAGTTGTTACTGATGCACAGATAAAAAAAACTTAATTGTTAGCATTTCTGCTGTTTGGTAGAGCCACAACTTCCTCTTCCTTTTTATTAGCCAAACAATCCACCCATACTGTAAACAGTATATATTGCTTCATTTGACAAACGGAAAGGCAGCAGTGGAAAAAAAACCTCATTAATTGGTAGGTGAGGAGTGATTTATTGTATTGTCCATGTATACTCACTGTATGTACACACAGTGAATTAGAGGACTGTGATCTTAATAGAACAAATCTGTAAACAGTTGGCCCTGCTGGCTGGGATACAATAAAAGATGCAACATAGACACAGGTCGTTTACACAGGTTCGCTTGATCTTTACTGAAATTATCCCAACCATGAGGACTCTATGGTAACTCTTGAAAGAAGGGACTTTTGATTTCCCCCCTCTACTAGAGAGTTTTTGATGCCCCAGCTTTACAAGAAGTATCCCAGAGACACAAAAACCCCTAGACTTTTCTCTTTGTATGTATCCATCAGGTTTGTAAAGCCTTTGAATGCCATCTTGTCACTACCTATGGTGAGTTGCCTGACCGTGTATACTCAGGAGACTGACATTAGGAGTGGGGCAGGACAAGCTAGCAAGCGGAATGTAAGCATTTTGGAAATGTGAGAACTTGTCTGCAACCTGCACTCTGTGTGCAGACCAAAGCACTGTTGTAGTCTGTGCCCATATGGATGTCTGTGGTCTCAATATTCAGATTACAATTAACTTGTTTTTTTTAGAAAGGATCCATCTGCTCCATTTTAACGTGTGAATATTGTACAGCAGCGATCACTCAAATGACCTGAGTTCTTAATGCAAAACCCTAATCTGAACGCTTTTGCAGTTATCATTAAACACAAAAGTACAGCTCAAAAGGAGGAATGTGACCGGGCCTAGAAAAAGGACATCGAAAAAAAGGTAACACCTTTAGGTTAACTGGCAACTTGCCATCTAACTTCTGTGAAGACCGCATGCGTGCAAATCATTTCATGGTTGGACATAAAAATCTGTTCTCATCATCTCAAGGATACTTGTAAAACATATGGGGACAGAAAGATTTTCTTGGACAGTAAATCTCACAAGTTGTGGCTTATTGGAAATATAACTTCTCCATGAATTGTCACGCATTTTAGAAATATTCCCAAATCTCTAACCATGTATCTTTCATAAGTTTCATCAGTGAAGTCCATAAGTTAATTTCTCTGAAAGTAAACAATGTCATGCAACATGTAAAGTGGATGCTGGATAAAAAAAAAGACTGTCAGCCTGCTGGGGAATGTAATAAATCAAAGGATAAATATAAAGCACAATCAAATCAAGCATTATTAAACCAAAGCGCTATGTAATTTAAGAAAACAAATAAAAAGTAAAAAGAAATCAACAGCATTAATGCCAATGAAAACATCTTGGTCACGCTGTGTTCAAACAATGAAACTTCCATTATAAAAGTAATCTACCTATAGCAGTGGGCAGACTGACTCAATTTTGCTTCCTTCTTCGGTCATCCAAATATTTTCTAGATTTTTAGATTTGATGGTGCAAATTTTGTCGGATGATGTGTTCAACTGTGCTACAGTATCATTGTTGGAAAAGTTTTTGAGTTGACCTTTGGGAGCAACAAAACTCTTGTTAATATAAAATCCTTTATATTGACTTTCAACTGTATGATTGGGTCATCGGCTGATTTATGGCTCATTTAAACACATCCAAAAATCCTTTAATAGATTTATGTGTAGTGGTTAGGAGTGACTCTTTAAATTCCCTTTAAGACTGCAATGTTAGGTAACCTGAACTCTCAATAGATTAATTTTATATCTAGACTAAAGACGGTTTATGAGCATACATTGGTTCTCTAGAAAGTGCAGTATTAGCTGATCAGTGTGTCACAGCACTTTAGATGAATTTCCAAAAGGCAAATTAAATTAAACGTAATTATTTTCAATATGCCTAGGCCTGTTTGCACAGTAAATAAGGAAATAAGCGTGAAATGGGGGATATTTTACCATTGAAAATGGAAACAAATCATACACACACTGTGGCTTTCAAAGTTATGTGCAGATGAAATGAAATGGAAAAGTTGTGAGTCTTCTTTACTCATATTTCTAAGCTCCCTGCAGACGACTAAGACTCTTTTCTACATAGAAATCCTCAAATAATGTGCTGTTATCCACAGAGAATAACTCATTAGATGACAACCTATGGATCAAGAAATATTACATTATTTAAAAATGTATGAAAAACATTATAATAATTTGAAGATTAAGATAGTTAAAATTAGAAAGTTAGCCTCCGTTACAGTAACCCTGACACCTATTCTTACTCCTGTTCACCTTTACAGACGCAAGAAAGTTGATTATATTTTAATCATTCTTTGCTTCTGTGAAGGAGAGCTGTCAAGGAGTTCAAACTTCATAGGGTATTAGGCAAAATCACTTCGTCTTTTAACACTTTTTCTGTAAATATGTAACCCAGACAACCAACCAATCACACGCTTTAACAGTGATCCTCAGCAGATTGCCATAATAAAGGGGGGTACATTTTCCTACAAACAAAACACATAAAAACACAATACACTGGATCACTTCATCTTTCCACCGCTGTAATGAACAATGTAACATGCCAACTGTAATTTATTGCAAAACACTGATTGAATTACATTTTAAATAACCAAAAAAACACAAGGTCAGCAGAAATGTTTGAAAAAGTCCAAAATGTCAAAATGTGAAAACAATTACTGGGGGCTGCAAAGAGACCAGAGCAAAAAGAACAAGAATTTCAGATATAATCATTTAATGTTTTGGCCTTTGTCCATACCACCCATATTCCCCTGCCTGGGTATATTTATGTAATTCCAACCAAAGCTAGACTGATTTCCTTTAAGCTATGCGGCTGCTGGCTGAACAAAACCCCGGTGGTTTGGGAATAAACAAGAATTGTTTGTCAATTACACTTTAAAAAACTATTTTTTGTATTTGGATATGAAGTGAATTAGATGTAATCTTAAATAGAAAATGATCCTTTTACATTTAGTCTATTTTGTCAATAAATTCCAGATGTGCGTCTGTGAGCTAGACTTTACCACAATCTGAGCTAAAGTGAAAGCAGAAGTCAGTTTCTCTCCTGTTCTCTCATTTTTTTATGTATTTTTTTTACACACAAACTACTCAGCTAAGGAACAAAACATATACTAAAACTCCATTAACATGCTGGTGGCAGTGGGAATATCCTATCAAATGCCTGTTCCCTGTTTGATCCCATCCTGGATTTCAAAGGGTTGACACCCGATCCATCCATGGGTGAGATGGGTGAGGTTGGAGGGGGTGGTTATGAGAAACGATATTGGGCATTGAGTACAATGTTTGCAATATATTGGTACAGGGAGAATCATGGTCCCTTCTTCAGTTCTCTCTCTCTCTCCCTCTCTCTCTATCTCTCTTTCTCTCTGCCTGTCCCTCCCAAGGACCCAGTTTCAATGAACAGGTAAAGTCGGAAGGCGGGTTGGGGTGGAGTCAGTGGTTCCTCTCATATATCAGATCCTCATCAATAATAACTTGTGTTTGAGAGTATTTGCAGATTTAGAAAAAAACTCCTGAACTATGTGAACAAACACAATGGTGGACAAAAAAAAATCCCCAAACATCTCTTCAAGTTCAAGCTGTTAGTTGGCTGATATTTGAAGTTTTTCCACAACAACAAATAATGACTGGTAAGTAAGAAACAACAACCAAAATAAGTAAAGTGAGACTTTTAGAAAAGACTTCTGAAATAAACAAGTTTTCACAAACTTGAGATCAAATTTTGTTCATTTTATTTTTTAGAAAATCCATGATTTGGTTAGATGTGTTGCTATAAAACCTCTGAACACACTTTCATGAATGAAGCTTTGGGTTTAAATTATACTTTGATATAGCCCACAGCAACAGTAAATATGATTTTTTTTTCAGCATACGGTATAAAGTTTTATTTTTCTCACTCTCTTTCTTCTACCTTTCTGCATGCAGTAACCTTCTTTGGCAATTTCTTTTCTAAGTGTCCAAAGTTTTTTTTATTGAAATTCCTCTGTCAGTGCAAGGTCAGCTTGGATGTGTTATAAACATGTACTTTAGTGGCTTAATGGTGTTCTGGAGCCATAACAGGGGTTTTAACAGTTTTAAACAGGGGCCCAATCACATTTTGAGCAGGTGGAAATTCTGCCAGCACATGTGACTGTTATGTACAGTACTGGAGCTTTTTTCAATCTTAAAAGAACAACCTTGGCTCTGATAGGTGAAGCAAAACAAGAAGTACTGGCTTCATGTGTCCGAGATGTAAACAAATAGCAAACATCTGCTTGATCTGCCTCTTAAAGAATTAATGGGTTTTCTTACATCTTTGAGGAACTATCGTCAACAAGTCCGGGAAGGTGAACCAGCACCATAGCAATAAACTATGTGAGGGTCAAATTTGAATAGAAATGTTTCTGTTGGATACAGACAAATTGTATCTCAGAGAGTCCATAAAATTCATCCCTATCTCCACCCAGCTCTTAAATCAAAAACAAGGCATAAACTTGTCTTTCTTTGCCTTATAAAGCAATTGCTTACTTTATGCAATGTTGAATACATTAACCAAGTGTTTTCGTAAAACACGACCTTAATGGTCATTTAAGGACTGAAGTCAGTCCTAAAAGGATTGCAAAAGTCCCATGGAAATCCTAAATACACTTCAATATATGGTCAAAGCAATGTGTCATACTGTATGAACTCCCAGAAACGTGTCATGAAAAGGGGAAAACAGCATAGTGGACATGATGTACGTCTTTAAATTACTGTACACATTCTGAAGTAATATTAAATCAGTTATGTAGCTATAAATGTCCAAACCAATCAGGTGGAAACATCTGATGTAAGTTTGGGTCCATGTGCGTTTTTGTCTATGTTGTATCTAGAAGGTGAATGAAGCAGGGTCAACCCGAAAGGTTTTTCCATATCAGGTTGTGTCACAGGGAAACTGAATAACTATATCTGTCAAAAATGATAGCTATAGAGGAGAAATTTAGTTTTATTAGAATATTTTTCTGTCTTGTTTTATGAATATTTATGCACAACAGGGCGTTTTAATAAAAAAGCACTTTGTAACATGTTCTGAAAAGGGCTTTAGAAACAAAGGTGATAAATTATGAGCCTTAGTTGATCATCAGCAGTGGGCTTTCTGTGTGGAGTTTGTGTGTTACTCATGCACCTGGGTGGGGTTTTGCCAGGTACTCCATTCAATTACCAGAAGATTATTACATTTGTATGAATATTTACACAATTGTCTTTCTTTCTGTGTAAGGACTCATGTACGGCAAGCTGATTGGTGATATGGGAACATCTGGAGTAATAAGCATTTTTCTATATTGATTTTCCCTTGTGAAACACTCTGTCATTTCTATTTGATCCTTTCAATGTCTTGCTACAGACATCTAATGAGTGAACAAGAGAGAAGAGTCCGATTGGCTTCTCAGAGCATTGAACGAGCTCTATACATTACTGTGACATCAGTTATTTTGATGCATGAAACGTCGTGCTTTACAAGCATAAATGTCCAAACTCTTCATGTATGAGTTTAAATTGAAATGTGGTAAAGTCAGTAATAGCAACACATAAAAATGTCAAAGCTAAGCCAGAGAAGTGTTGGATACTAAAATCTGAACTAATGATGCACTGAACTAATAATTCATGGAAGCAATGCTTTTATCAACATTTTTTTTCTTATCTTTGTGTTCTCCTTTAGTGAGTAATGCAGACTAGACTCCCTTGTGCTCTGCAAAGTTATGTGCTCTTCCATGGCGTAAATTTTACCTCCTAGCTGGCTGCTAGGGCTGACACGCAGCAGGGAGCCTTTTTATTGCCAGTGCTTCTCGATGTCGGTTGAGCCTTAGACCTGTGATTGACCGGGGTCCTGGGTTTCCTCTGTCTCTCACCCAAAGTCAGTTGGGATAGCCGCCAGCCCTCTTCAACCCTGACTGGTATAAAGTGGGAATAAAGAATAGATGGATTGTGTACAGTAAAGAAGCTTTTGTTTAGGTTTAATTATCCAGCTAGCAGCAGAAAAAAAGCAAATGTAGGATTTAATAGGTTTAGAAAAATAAGGAATAAAGAAAAAGCTTACTTGTAGACCAGAACGTTTGGATCAGTGGTGGTCTCTCCTTCTCTTGACGAGGTGAATTAATGAAATACACAGCAGACAATTATGAGCAGCACTTACCGCCTTCTTTCTTCACACTGTTTATATCCTCTATTCCATGCAAACAGACAGTCGCACAATCTGCACACACATACTTCCAGACACACGCATGCACGTATTTATGACACAACTTCCCGAAAGGTTAAGTAATTATCCATGATTAAACAGCAAGAAAGTTCACGCAGTGGAAATGTATTGTTACAATTAACCTGAACTCCCACCAGGTAATTACAACATTACTGTTTTAACAAATTATTTAAACATTACAACTCTTTGCATTACAGTATGCTTAAGGATTCTGTTTTTAGCAGCAGACGTTGATATATTGTACCACAAAGTTGTTGGATCCTTTTACATTGTTGTCATTTATTTATTCGACCAGCTAAGTCGCTACAGAGCGATGTATTTATAATGGTTGTCAAACAAACAAGGCAGAGCCTGTAGAGGAAATTGGCCATTTTGCCACCACTAATCATGCCTTCAGGTAAAAGCCTGGTAGCTTTCACATTACACCACTAATGCATGGGGCTTAATTAAAGTATTATAAGCAACAGCAGCAGACAGTTCTGCCTCTTTTGGGGGGTTTTAAGGTGCTGAGATCGTAGTGTTGGAGCATTGAAAACCGTTTTACATCTAATAAGTTGTAATGAGCCACACTGTATAAGGCGGAACATCTTTTACTAAGTAGATCAAATAATTTGTCATCATGGATAACGTTTCTATTTAATTTTGCTTCACAAGCCTTTATAGTCTCCCCCACATCCCCAGCAACATTCCTGCAGATGTTCCAAGGGTAGGGAGTGCCAACTGTGTACTTTGACTTTTTATGCAACCACACCACCTGTACAACTGAATGACAGGATTCTTGTCATCTTATTATGTTCAACTTATGACAATATTATCGCTGGCCAAAACTCTGCAGTGAGAAAAGTAAACAAACAAGAAAAAACATTTTATCTTGATTAGCTGTGAAAACAGTTCCTGCCTCACCTTCTCAGCTCACCTGTGTTATGTTTTGTAAATTGAAACTCAGGCCTGCAGAATGTCATACACTGGGACAATGCAGCATGCTGGCCCTGCTGTGCTCAGCATATGTGGGCAGGATTGGTTTACTGGCGTCTGATGTTTTATTTAGTATGTGTCAAAGTGCCTCTGTGTATGTGTGGATGTGTCAGCCAAAAGGGCATGAGCACAGTTTAAAGAAATATTAAGGAAGCCTAATCAACAGTCTGCTACAAATGCAACTGATGAACTCTGGCAGACTTACATTGTTCAGTTTATGTCCCTTTTATGCACATGTGCGTCAGTGTGTCTAAGCACATTTCTATGTATCATATGAGGATTATATTTTATTCAACAGGTGTCACGGCCCCTGGTCACACTGTTGTGAACATGAAGACACACAGATGCAACCTTAAACTACAGGCCTGGGTGGCTCTCTTGTAATAACCCTGACAACATTAAAAATAGAGGGGAAACATGACAATTACCACCTATTAGTCAGTCTTGCTCAGGTGCACACAGTCTGCAGCTGAGTACTTACTCATGCCAATTTTATTTTCTTATGCTCCTTTTCATTTAATCACTATGTATCCTGTGATGTTTGCGGAAATAATTTCAGACTTTGTTTTTTATATTAAAGTTACTTTGGACAAAACAGAAAAATCTGCTAATTATCAAGGAAGCTCTCAAAGCAAATAAAAAAGTTAATAGCCAGGTCACAGCTTTCATGAGTTTGATTATTGTGCTCGTAAAATACATCACCAACTTGCTAACCAGCATATTATTAGCAAAACTTCTCAAGATAAGAGCTTGAAAGGGGAGATGAAGTGCTTTCTGCCCAATACTTGAAGATAAATATCTAGTTTACAATAATTACAGAAGGTCTAATTTTCAGTGTATACTTCAAAAGCTGATTCTGATGCTCGCTGGATGTGTACTGTATTAATAACATCTGGTCTTTTCTCTCATTATAATTTCCGTTCACATCTGTGCTCATTTCTCCCCCTTTTTGACTTCACTTAAAATATCTATCACATTGACTCTTTACTATTTTCATGGAGTTGTTCATCTTTTTCAAAATCAAGGCCCCCAGATTGTACGTGTGACACTGAAAAGCTATAAATGCAGGCCCCATTCGAGTTCCTTTCCTACCGTACACATGTAAACATTTTAATGGTTTAAAGTTTATTTCTAAGCCTGGGTTTGGGACTGGAAGGAGATCTTTTTGGTTACACAGTTCCAAAGAAACAGTCTTTAATAATGCTTTCTTTATGAAAGTAAACACAACAAGATGGCTATGTAGCAATAATCTGTTAGTTCCGTCAAAACATGAATGTTGATTGAAAGGTTAATAAAATCTGGTCTCCAGAGTAAAAGCTGCATTGTATGGTTCCGCAGTCCACAAATATGTGTAAATTTTCATGTTTATGAGCTTCCAAGCAAACCCATTCTCACTCCACATGAGTTACTTTAGATACTTCAAAGATGTGGAGTTCTGACATGTGCAAGACGTCCAGCGGCACTGGTGCCCCACCACACCAGCAGCAATACTGGATGACAACAGTGTATTTTCCAACAACGTTGTACTGTATTTAACAAATAAGAAGATCTTCTGTAGGATGTTGAAGGTGAAGTGGTGGAAAGTTGAAGGACTCGTAATCAGAACCTGAATTTCTGACAAAGTTCCAATTACTTTTTACTTACTGTGTGGTTCGGTCAAAGTGCCATCAGTCCAGGCAACACAATTTTCTGGATAGATGTGAACACTAGTAGTTAGCCAACCAAAACTACTATTCTGAGAGAGGAAAATACCTTAATCTTGTGTGTTGAAAAACAACAAAAACCCACTGTGTTGAGAGTGGCCTCATGAACTGTGTAGAGAAATATGCAAAAATCTGATCTTTTTGTTGAGATTTGTACAGATTTGCAGAATGAAGCCAACATCTAAACAAAGGACCGTGTTTGTCTGTACGGTTTCTTGCTGCTTTCACAAATCCACATCTCCAGTATCAAAAATAAGAGGAACAGTGTGAGTTGTGGTTTTCTCCTTTGATGTTGTTAGCTTTAGCTCTGCATATGATACTGAGTAAAGATCTGCTTTTTGTAGGAGTGAAAGAGTCGTATGATAAACTGTCCATTACAATTGTTGTCTGTGTTTTACAATTTTTTTTTTCTAACCACTCAGTGTTTTTCCTCTTTGCTATGAAATCAGTTGTTGTTGATTGGAGTCCAGCCCCTCCTAACATGACCTAACTTTCAGACAATTGAACATGGACCAATGTGTGCCTCCTCCACAAAGTCATGAGAAAACAAATTGACGCTTACCTTTTACCTGTTTCAATGGAGTCTATCAGAGAAAAATACAGTGTTGGTACTTATATATAATAATCAATTACAACTGTCTGGCTATTTGGCAACAGTACTGATTACACTATTGTTACCCACCCGAGGTGTATGACAGCATGCATCAGGCCATACGTAATTGATTGCCTCTGAGAACATTGCATCAGTGATTTTCCCCCGGCTGTCTACCGCACCGCAGACAAGAATAAGCCTCCACACAGAGTGTGAGACAGAGCTATAAACACATGTTAATGACTATGGACACCTGTGAATACTTCAGTGAAGAACCTCTTTTTCTCCTTCAAATACACGTACACACACATTCCAGCATCGCCACGAGCTACCCGGATCCCCATCTGTATCTGCAAGGGTGGATGTATGTAGTGAAAGTTGGTGGTTTTCCATGTTATTATTCTTTGTTCTTTGCGAGTCATCTCCATATATACACAAGCACATGCACACACAGACACACACATAATCCTTCCTGCAGACAAGCAACGGAGACCACCTGGTCACAATCAGTCAAGGCCAGAGGTTAAAATCATAGTGTCTTTAGTGTGGTGGAAAAGACTCATGCTAGGACTGGCAAAACAGAGGGGAGGACTTGGAAGAATTTGGCAAAGTGATGAAACCACACCAACCTGAACACCTTCAAGATCCATTCATCTTTCTGTTGAGCCTACATCTGAGAAAAGCCAGGCTGTCAGCCAGGGCGGATGTGGTTACTGTGTCATGCTAGCATAAATATAGAGTATGTCCGTAAAAGCCATAAAAACCACACTTTCAAGTCTTTTCCCAAGAGAAGTTCCAATTACCCATCGCTTTGACGTGTTAGGGAATTTTATGACTCACAGTAGGGTGAACCGTTCACGTCAACGAACGCTTTCAAGCAAAAAATATCAGGTCATTGGAAAAGGTTAACGATTTCATCTGACATATTACATCAGAATCCAGTTATGGACGTTATCCCCATCCTACTGCTTTGGTGCTTTCAGGAAATTCAGCCACAGCAGTCCACAGCAACTTTTAAGAGTGAGTCAGCATTTTTGACGCAGACGAGCGTAGACAGTGGGGCAAAAAATGGTAACAACTGAGTTGGTCTGAACAAAGTAAGCAATATCCTGCCACGTCTGGCCTATTTTTGAGGCTCAGCAGTCCTCCATGCTACAATTTGCTAAACTCAAGGTAAAAGCTGGATCTGGCTGAGCCCACAGAAAAATAAAGATGGTCTCATGTTGCTTTTTGCGACTAATACACATGTGGAGTTGAACAAGTGCCTTTTCATTTGTTCTGTTTTCCGCAGAGCGTTGAATGTTTATGACACTGTTCACCTTCACCTCTGTCAACCCAGTAAAGTGCAATCCTTCTTTGTGTGTGTTTCCTTTAGACACTTTATCGTAACTGAGACTTTTAAACAATTTGACAATTCAAGACCCATCACTTTGTTTTTGTTTGCCCACTTCCTTTCAGCACAAGGTAGTGTTTCAGAAGTAGCTGGGAGCTGTTGGCTTAAAACAGGACACAGTCAGTCACTGTGTTTTATCCTGCTCTTACAAACACATCTGTGCCAGACAGGGACTCAGTGGCGAAATAGGTCAGTGGAATTGTCAGCTGGTTTCAATGGCTGACTTGTCTCAGTGCCATGTCATTCTTTCCTAAAGTGTTTTTCTCTTTTTTCTCTCTGTCTCTTTCTCTTTCCTCATCCTTTCCTTTCTTCTCCTCTGCTTTTTTCAAGTCAAGATGTAAATCAGAGCTAGTCCCGATGGCAATGCACAACACAAACCTGTTGCTGTAATAAGCAGCTCTAAGCAAGCAAACAGTGTTTCCTGAGCCCCCACACCTCTGACATGTGGGTTACGCTCAACAGACCTCCATCGTACATCATGTGGCCATCGTACTAAGTGGCAGGATGTAATGCAAACAGGACATTTGTCATACAGACATTGTTTTGTTAGGTTGGTATGGACTGAACTTCATTCACTGTTTTCATTCATTTGGGTTTGCCTCATTGTTTCATTATAATATATTCCATCGTTTTTTGTTGAAAGTTAGATTTATGTTTGTTTGATATGATTTATAGCCTGTTATTATTTTGCGCTCTTAGGCAGATTTGATAGAATTACTGTTTACTGATTATATGATGAGATCCAAATGCTGTTTTACTTTTTATCCCTTTTGCTTTCTTTTTAGCAGCTGTTTTCCCAATAATAATAATATTGGTAATTTTACGCTTCTTTGGATTCACATGCAAAAACATTTTAAATAGAGCTTAAATAGTCAACAATCTTTTAAAGCAGCAAGGCATTTATCCTGTAACACTGAGTGACAAGAGGTCAGTTTCACCTGAGAGTGGAGGAGGTTTAACATGTTGACAGCTGCCAAGTCAGCCATTGAAACAATAGCTAAACAGACTCTGCATGTCATAAACTAGACGCAGATTCAGTGCTGGATATGTATACACAGGATGAAATAAACACACTCTTGAAGGCTCGGTGTCTGTTTAAGATACTGTCTTCCAGTTCTTTGAACACCCCAGCATTCCCTCTGAATTTTTCACACTTAGCACCATGGCGTACACTGGCTCCCTATGCAGCTCCCTGCAGGATTTGATGTCATCACTTTGTGATATAACATAGCTGCATCTTTCATGGACTGACATCGGTTTATTCGTAGCTGTCTCACTGGTCATTTTCTATGGCCAACCATTTTCTCATCACGAGCCCTGCAGATGGAAAGCATAAATCACTGAATTGGTGTAAGGGATTTCAAGAAGCCTTATAACACAATACAAACACATAAAATGTATTTTATACATTACAAATTTATGTTTTACACAATTTTTATAAAGATACATACATGTTGAATCTGAACTTGAGGCATTGAACAGAGGAGAACAGTTATTTAAAAGTAAACGGTCCCTTTTTTATTGATTTGACATACTGCTCTCAGCAACTCTGGACCTATTTTTATCATGACATAATAATGTACTTATTTCCCTAATATGACAAATAACTGCACAGGAGGCTGGCTATTTTGTCACTTTATCTTTTTTAAGGGGAAATGCTGCTGTGATATATATAGAATTTAGATCAGTAATGTGCTAAGCAGGCGACAAAAATGTGTGAGTGATGGTTATATGTGCACCAGAACTTGCAATTAATAGAAAAACATAGTAAACACTGGAAAAAGGATCAGTAAAAAAGAGGAAGCAGCAGTAATGATAAGTTGATAAGTGAAGTAATTAGACTGGAACAAAACTGTGAAGTAAGACTCTCAAAGGTGTTTATGCTGAGTGTACACAGGACCACCATTAACCTAGAGGTCATACTGATAAACAAGCTTTTGTTGGAGAGCTTGTACCACTTTTATTCACAAAATTCTGCTGTAATTTCTTGGTTATATTTTTACCTGTGCTGTTTTAAATCAAATTAAATTAAAACAATTCTCTAAACCCCCTAAAGTAATTAAAAAGTAGGATTTTTATGCACAGCCTGCAGCCTGAATTTGACCTGAGGACAAGGTTAACCATTGTGTTTAAGTGAGATAAGTGAATACCTGGAAGGCAGAAAGCCCCTAAAAGAAACAAACATTTGCTTTGAAAATGGAGATTACTGATGTGTTATTGCTCTACTGATAATGCTGTTCTTTCAGTCACTTCAGACCTTATGGTGATGGTTAAAGGTGGTGACTAAAAAATTCAAATTTGTCCACAACTTAGTTGTTCACCAGGCTACCATTTCTGCACATGCAATATAAACACATTTGAACTCCCATAGTTATTAGTGATTATTTCACTTCCTTTTCCCATCCTTCTCTTTCACCCCCACAAATGTTCATGGGGTTGCAGAGATGCAAAATGCACACATAAACATACACACAATCAAAAAGAAGCATGTCTTGTGTGGTTTTGTTTATGCTGATGTCATGTTAGTACATCAATTCAATAAGCAGACTACTCCTCCTATCCAGTGCTCTTCATTTCAGTCTCACACAGCAGCTTTGCACAATCTTGAATATCAGGATGAACTCCTTCTGTCAAGGAACCCAAATTCAAAACTGGCATAAGGACACCTTTAAAGGCCCATTCCTCAACGTTTCGATCTCTCTCTCATCAAACTTTCGATCGATGGCACAGTGACATCTGTTAATCAACTGGCCCATTCTTTCGTTTGACACTCTTATTTCAAGGTAAAGTAGCATTTAATATTTAGGAATAATAATTTAAACACCAGCTTTTGAGTTTAAATTTTCTTGACAAACTTTCTTGAGGTAAACCTTTGAATCAAATAAAATCCCTCCAACCATCCTCACCCTTCTCAGTCCAAATCCTTGTTTAAATATCAAATTAATTTTCTCAACTAAAGGAAAAATATCCTGCCTTCTGGCCTTTAGTTAGCTGGGGATTGAATTTGTTCTCCATGCCAGAAATTACACAACATATTGAGCTATGTTTTGTCCAAGGAGCTGGAAACAGCGACTGAGAGGAAATCTGTGTCTGATTGTCTATTGAGAGAGTCTGAGTTAAGTTAAACAGATTTTTAATTCTTTTGAGAAACACGGTCTCATTGCTCTTGGCACTTTATCTGATGTGAGATCACTCTGAACTGATGCTCCCTTCAAACATATCTGTCCAGTTTAGTGATCCTTACACACACTTCTCAGAATGTGAAAGGCTGGGTGAACATATTCTCCGTATAAACCTGATAGTTGGACTAATTAGTGGAATATATTCCAAGGTCTCTGAAAAACTGAAGAAAATAATTCCCACGACTTTGTCATTGCAATTCCTCACAGATGCTCTGTCGAATTACATGAATGGCAAAGAAAACATCAGCACAATGGAATGACGCTCCTAAGTGATCGTGAATAACTGGAAATGATGAAGACTCAGCCCAGACTAACTTGGACTGGATCTTGCCATTTTAGGCATAAGTACAAAACCTTAAGGAAACAGTTATGTTCAAAAAGTCAACTCCTACAGCTACAGCTAAGTGAATTTAAAAAAAAAAATGAAATTGAAATAATGATACTAAAAGCATTCAGCAAATGAGTGTATGTGGGTTGATTTTTAACACTTTTCTTGGGTGGTTTGAGCTCAATAAAAAACGCCTTGCCTCTGTGCCAGACACTTCTCTAATCAACACAGGTCAGTGGAGCTAGATAGCTGTTACCTAAGCCTCCTTAACTGGGAAAAGATGTTGTGGCTTCACCCTTCCATTCTGAAAAGTTCCAACTTTTACTCAGAGATGAGGGCTGCTTCATAATCATTTCATGATGAACCCCAAAGAGAATTCAATATCCTGTGTTACACAGTGAAGGTGGGGTTGTTCACCGTGTTACACCAAACTTTGCAGTCAGCATTCCCAGCCTGTATTTATGTCCAAGTTTAACTTTAACAGTAATTGCTGCTGTTTTCCACTTGCTCTTCGACATCCAAAACATCAGTGATTCTCGTTGATATAGGATATTTTGTTTTTTTCCACACTGTGAAGATTTGGACAACTTAGGGAGAAATTATACAGTTCAAATGTATCACTTATGTAATTTGACAAAACAAAGTCGAGACAAATGTTCTTTTTTGACAAAATCAGTGCTCTTAGATCAAACTTCAATCACGAAAATGTCCCCTGGTAGTGTTTCCTGCCTCATTTAACCAAATTAGACTTCAACAGAACTTTAGTATAAAGTTTCTGAGTTGTGTCCTTTTCCTGCCCTGCTAACATTTCTCAAAGTTTTCCTATACCAGTCACACTTGGTTATACCTACAACAGATTTTGCTTTACAAGCCCATTTGAAAGTCCCTTGTATTTCCACTCTGGTCAAAAAAGTGAGACTCAACAGTTCCTCTAATATGTTCACAATAGTTTTGATAAATTTCAACCTTACCATCATTTGCAAATTGTGTCCCTGAACATTGCTAAAGGTTGGTTTGACCAAACCTGTAAACCCCTAATGGGGGTTTACAGTTTTAGCAAGAAGTACAATCTAGTGCAAGTCATGGCAGGATTAAGTCTGTGTACATGGGTCCTGGGCCAAATGTTTTAACATTTCATGGAAGATATTATCTAATTTTGAATTTGATCATAGCAACACATCTAAAAATGGTGGAACAAGAACAGCTCCAAAGATAGAACAGTATTTTTTATAAATCAAAAATTAAGTCAGCAAACTAAATTACCACCTTATTCAGTTAATTTTCCACAGGGTAACATTGTACGTGCAGAGAGCGTTTCAGACAGGAACAGCTAGAAGTAAAGATGTACATTTATGTTGTCTATATACTTTGAGTAAAGCATGGTTTATGAGAATTACAAATCATTGCAATAGGAGTCCCATCCTACAGGAAGGGATCCACATCACTCTCTGGGGCTCCTGGCTGTCTTTGGACCTACAGTGGATTT
>JAVQJG010106218.1:0-10409 GCA_036024015.1 Craterocephalus amniculus | reverse complement strand
ATGAAAATCGATACAAACACGACTTTACACATGACTTTAGAAAAAAATATGACATAGAAACTTACTGCCCTGGTGCATGATGGGAAGTCCGCCTCGTCCACTTCCTCATCAGATCTTTTTTCAAACCAATAGGCTAATAAGATTGAATTTTTTTGACTAAGTCCGTTACTAGTGTATATAATGAGGGCAGAAGGACTGGTTGAATGATTTACAAAGTTAAGAAGAGACTGACTCTATGTTCATAGAAGGTGAAAAACAAGTAAAAGTTACAAGATGCAAAACATTGTGAAGTCACCGTTGTAACTTTTGCACTTTCAGTTAAAAAAAAAATCTGTTGTTATTTTAATGTTTGGGGGTTTTAACAAATAAAGTAACTAGTGATCTAACTTAGTTACTCCTAAACCTTAGTAATCAGTAAAGTAATTAGATTACTTTTTAATGAACTAATCAGTAATCACTAATCAGATTACTTTTCCAAGTAATCTGTGGCATCACTGTCCATCATTGACCTGCCTCTATTTAAATCCAGGCTGAAACGCCACCTGTTAAGACTGACCTTTGACGTCTGAGAATGATGTCACATTGTGAAACCTGCTGTTGTTATAGGTTTTTTATGTGTTTTGTTTTTTAATCTTGTTTTCATTCATATTTGGGGCCTTGATCAACTGTGGTTGTTGTAAGGTGCTTTATAAATTAAATTTGATTGATTGATTGATTGATCAAGACCATCATCGAAAATGTAATGTGAAAAAACAGCACGAAGAAGCCTATCCACCTTAGATATACTGTCAGCACTTTCAGTTTTCACTTCGGTGAAACACATTCAAAGGACAAACAGAGTAAATGGTAATGTTTAACTTAAACAAACAGCGGATCAGCAGGAAGATCCAAGCAATATCATTGTTTGTGTGTCTGACAGCAACCCTGACCAGCCCTTCAGAAAGTGGAGCTGCTGTGATTACAGACAGGATTCAGACGTGAGCTAACTGACCTCTGACTGCCAACGCTGGGAGAATCTGAAAAAGTAGAAGATATGCTGACCGTCGTCTGATATATTTCCAATTATCAACTTACTTCAAAATGGTGCGACACCCACAGCATCAACTCTGTAAACTTTGTTATCTGACATTGTTATGGAGCAAAAAAATACTGTCTATATGCTCACATTTTGATACAACATGAGGATTTGTGTGTGTGTGTGTGTGTGTGTGTGCGATACAGCTGTATGGTACAGAGTTCTCTGCTTGTAAGCAAATTAACAAAAGCTGTGTAAATCCACAGTGGAGAAATAAACCACATGCATCAATCTACCCAGGATAGCACTGTGTTGGGACGGCTGTAGCTCAGGGGATAGAGCAGTCGCCTACCGGACAGGAGGGCAACAATTCGATTCCACTCCGGTACAGGTCAAAGTGTCCTTGGGCAAGACACTTAACCCTATCTTGCCTCCCGTTGTGCCTATCGCTTCTTGCACCCAGTATGATACCAATATAGGTTTTGTATGAATAGGTGAATGGGACATGTGATGTTAAAGTGCTTTGAGTAGTCACATGACTAGAAAAGTGCTCTGTAAGTACAGTCCATTTACCATTTTGATACGGAGGTTGTGTGTCCTTGTTTTTCATACATGATTGGGACAAAATCTGATACACCAATTTGTGAGGACTTTCTCAAGCCATTAAAAGCTGAAAAGATTTTAAGAAAGTCTCAGCCTGTCTTTATTTTGTGGACCTGAACACATTGTCTTCTCAAAAGTATCATTTCCAGTGTGTCTTGTGTCCATCTTGATTAATGTTGTTTCAGACGCTGAGAATTTCAGGACAGGTGTAAACATACTGAAAGATCAAGTCACTGACGGTATGCTGGCGGACCTTATATCATTTATGTGACTTAAGATGGTTCGTGGCATCAGGCCGAAAGAAATCATTACATATATGCACACAAATGATCGGCAAGTTGTTTCTGTTTTTTCACTCCTGAATTTGACTACATTTGTTCCTCTGCAGATAAACTTGCAGCACTGAGTGATCTGGTGATGTTCATTGGCTTATTTTCCTTCGGTATTTCTGCACCCCAGTACAGTATAATGCAATAAATAATTAGCTACTTTTCAGCCACATATTCCTACAAAATATCCGTGGATAACTCTATCTGCTAGTTGCTTCTGTTCAGACGAGGAAATTGGTTTCTGTTTGTCTTTTATGTACAAAATGGAATTTAGTCTTGTTGTTTCTTAAAATAGTTCAATTAGATTTCTTAGCAAAATGGTTTGATAAATTGAGCCATCAGAAATCAGAGGTCATTTTTCCATATCAGCTCTTAGTTGTTATGTTACGCTGCTTCAGACGGTGGCTGCTGTGGACCTTCCATGATACGCTCAGCTCCTCCCTTTATTCTTTATTTGTCATCATCCATGTACTTCTCTCTTTCTTTCTCAGCGGGTAACACTTGGTCATCTTGGGCTGGGATTATTCGTTTTGTGTTGCGACTTGATGGGAACTGGAGACAGCTGACCAAGGTAAACCATGACTCCTGTATGATCCGCCCTATCCTGGGTCTGGCACTTTGTTTAAATTACACTGCTTTCTTTTGTCGATTAAATATATTTTCATATAAATTCCCTTGAGGGCCATTTTGGACGTGATGTAGTCTCCTGACAGGTCTGAGATGATGTCGGGGTCAGTGTGGATTAGCCGTGCAGCAAAGCAGAACCTGAAAACATTTATCCACCGTTTGACAATATTCCTATTCTGATATTATCACATGATAATAGGTCAAACACTTTGTAAACCCTGAACACAAATTGACACATTTTAGGCATTTCTTAAAGCCAATGACTGCATTCACAGTAGATATTTGTTATTTTTTCAAACAAATACATGAATAAAGGAGAAACTCATTTGGAGACTAATTGTCTTAATGAGTGTCTCATCTTTCCAACACAGTTTTGCTTATCTTTCTGTGGTTTTCATTAAATATTTCCATAACTTGCTCTCTAAAAAACACTTGCATTGAAATCAAGGTTTGATCCACCTATAATAATAGTGTTGCTATAGCAACATTCACATTTTCCTGCAGGATAAGAAAATCTCTCAGTATTTTACTTTATTTTTAAAAAGTCTATGTGCAATAGAATAAAAAGCTATCAAAAGGTGGAAATAAAACACATTCTGTGTATGAATACACGTGTCTGCGCAGACACTTAACGGTAACAGCAGTGTGGCTGTGACACCAAGGCAGATGGTAGCTTTTGGATGAAAATGATGAGTTTGAACTGAAGCTGAACCACCACAAGCATGTGCTGCTCGTGGCGGCTACCCAAAGGAAATATATGCAGTTAGAAACACAGTTGAAAGAAGCATTAGTGCTGCAGTGACTGGCTCCAGATATGGGGCTTGTTTGGAAGTGAACATCAGGTTCAGGGATCCCTCCTGCTGGGGGTTTAATAGGCAGAATGTGGAGAAGACTGGCATCACCCAGTGCTCCCCAATCTGATGCATCGCAGGCTTCTGCTGTCTGAAAATCTCTTCTGAAATGGCTGGCTGCTAATCAGATGTCTTTAAATGCCTGTGGCTTGGCAGTTCACTCTTTCATCATGCTGATTTCATGGAGAGACGAGGACTTAGGGGACAGAGCCAGATAAACTAAGACAAAAGAAGTGCTCAGAGAGTGTCTCACAGTAATCTGGGTTCAAGGGGAAACTCAGCCCTGCAGTCCTGATTGAAGCTGAATGAATATATAATCTGTTCATTTACAACATGGCTGCTGACATGCACGCTTTCTCATCCCACAGCTACGCATGCAATCCTGGAATAAATCTGGACATGTGGTTGATGTCTTAATCCCCCCTTTTCAGTTATAATATGATGGAAAATGCATTGTGTGTGCTTACTGGTATAAGCTGCATTTGATGACTCAAGAATTGTAGCGTGATGGACTAAATGTTAAACAGCTATGACTTGCATACTGTAAGGCAACTCATGAAGCCAAAATAATCCAATGAGACTCTGCCTTGTGATGCAGCATCATGCGTGTGTGTGTGCAGAGTCTTGCAGCTTATTCAGGACTTCATAACAAAATTAGACAAAGTGTAGAAAACAGAAAGGGTTAACCTCTTCTCCACAAGATCTACTGTACAGGGGGTCAGCATGAGATGTAGTACAGAAGTACTGTGGAGTACAGAAGATCTTTGCACACACTGGGAAGCAGCAATATGAACATGTAGCATGCCAAAATGACTGAGGGAATCTCAGCTAAAACGCTCTACCAAGCATTGGTATCCAAATCAACACAGTTCAAACCCCATGCAGTTAACTGGGAATGTTTCGATGAAGGGGGTTTTATAATGAAGTATTCACACTTCCTATCATTTATTATCTTGGAGTTCATGTCTTTCTGAATCCTTATGGTGGCTATCTGTGGCTTGCATTGGGGGCGAGCTAAAGACCTTAAGATACTCTAAGGGGAACCCTAAAAACAGTCCACTTTCATGCTACATCTCAATTTTCCATATGGTTCCTGTGTTTCTTCAAAGTGATAGCATTAATGTATCAGTATTCTATATTTATTCATTTATTTATCTTAATTCATTGACTCTGTACCATCTCCTTCAGGACCAAGTTGCTGAGTGCAGTTAGCTACCTAGTATGCTGCTTTTTCTGATTGTCCACAGAACTTGGAACATAGTAGCAGAATGTTTTACCAGTAACCATGTTTCTGAATAATGCAGTAATACATATGCATGTGACTTGTTAAGGTGCAGAGTACTGCTGAAAATAAGGCTCCTGAAAGCTCCTGTGTGATTGAAGTCCGTGAGAAGCCTTCCATTCTGCTCAGTCTGACCACTGAGAGATGTACCTGCTTTAAATCTCTATTAAGGCAACTAGTAAGTTTACCTTCAACTTTTTCCTGAATTCCTCATCAGACACCATTTTCCTAGATGAATTGAGGTGCCATCCTCTGGCTTTCCCTGAAAGGGATATGGTTTTCCTTCAGGAGAAAACTGGGTTCAGGCGGGGATCCATCGCACAACCTCACGGATGAAATCCATGCGCACCAGGAAGAACCAGAGCACATATGGCTTTCACCCGGCCCCGGGCCCTCCTTCATCCTTTGTTCTGGGATTGTCGCTGGGATCGATGTAGCATTATGTGTGGGTCTATGGATTCCTGCTGGGATATCCCTTGGTTCTCCCCATGGAGGTCGTGGGATTGATCCTGGGCTCTCCATCCTGCCACATAACACAAATCTTGACTCTGAAACTTCTCTGGTAATCTCATGTGTCTAATCTTTGTTTTGAGTCAAGATTATTCAAATAACCCCTTTAGTTGGTAAGATATAGGCTACTTAATTCAGTTTATCATATTTGATTAATGCTGTTTCGGAGACATTTTGTATCACTTTTTGGTGAAAACTTTGCTCAAAATCATTGTTGTAGAAGATATATGATACTCTGCTCCCTTATGGACACCCGGAAGCAGGAGACTACATTGTAATAATTTGACATATGATATGAAAATAAATATAACATATGCACATATGCACAGAATTCTGTTCCTTTTTTCCTTGCATTCTCTTAAAGGGCCAAATGTGATTTCAGAGTGTAAAAAATTGGACTTCTGTACCCCTTTTTTCTTGGGCTGGGTTTTAAAGAGTTAATTTATTTATGGTATGTCATTTCAGACGTGAGGCAGAAAAAATAGGCTGTGGCTTTGCTGAAGTCCACGATCATCACTGTCTTCTGAGCGTTCAGCAGCAGGTTGTTGCTGCAGCACCAGGGCACCAGCCGGGCCGCCTCCATCCTGTAGACAGACTCATCACCGTTGGAGATGAGCATGATGAGGGTTGTGTCGTCCGTAAACTTGTTGGCCCTTTTAAAACTAGGCAAAAAGGCCTCAACATTGCTGAACATTGAACATTTTCCTGGGGTGCCAGAGTTGGAAACACGGGATTTCAAGGTGTCCAATTATTCTCATTTCCTTGGATTCCTTGTAGATGAGGAATATTCTCCAGTGCATTGAAGTACCTTTCAACAAATTATTTGGCTTCATTCCCACCTTGATGAGCTGCCTCAGTATATCTGGTTGTGTTTATATGTATCACTGACTGGCTATAATAAACAAACAAAAATAAACAAAACTAATTTTTTTTATTATTGCAGTGTTTATCAACCACTGGGCCATGGCACACTACTGCTATGAGAGATTGTCAGGTGTGCCATGGAAAATGATGCACTTTCACCTACTTAGTCTAAAAAATGTTTTGACAACAAATGAATTGATATCTGCAAATAACATTTGACATTTATTGAAGAAACTTTGACAAGAATGACAATATAATTTATAAAGGTTATACATTTTAATTTTCAACATTTTCCGTGATTGTTGTGCCTTGTTATTTTTCAATGGAAAAAAAACGTCCCTTGGAACAGAAAAGGTCGAGAAACAGCTTTAATGATTAAAGAAGGCTGATCTGTTTTTTTCATGCTAAAAAATGAAGTGTTTTTCTTTATTTAAAGGACTTGAACCAGGCTGACTTGCTGCTTATAACTAAGTCTGTGGACATGAGGCAATGAATTCAGCTCATGTGACTCTTTCATTGTTTGTTTTCTCTAAGAGCAGGTGGTTTAGTCATGGACCTGCAGATATTTTCTCTCTGCTGCATCCAAAACACTGATGACACCAATCATTCATCCATCCATTCATCCATCCTCGGGTCGCCGGCATGTTGTGCCAGCTATACAGCCAAATAGACTTTAAAATTCATTTATTCCGGCTTCCATTGGCCTACTGCATAGTGTGTGTTGAATAAGGCTGCGTGATTGGTGTGTTTTTACCGTTATTATCATTTTTTTGTTTGTTTGTTTGTTTTATATATTTACTGAATGTGGTGTCATTGTTACTTGCTGGCTGCACAACAATTTGCCCCTCACGGTGATAATAAAGTTTTTCTGATTCTGATTTTGGTTCTGATTCATTCATTTTTACTACCCATATATTCCAGTGCAGGGTTGTGATGGGCTGCAGCTATACCAGCTAGGAAAGGTTCACTCTTCTAATAACTCTCCTGCTCCAGTTTCCTTTCTCCAAAATGAGTAATTTATCTTTTTCAAATCACTTATTAAAAGCCAAAGCAGTACTCATATCGTATGAATTCAAGGATGAAGCGGTGTGCATACTGGGCTTGTGGTCAAGGTGAGCAGCTGGTCAGTGCTCATTGTGAGCATGACAAGTTGTTTAGGACTTGACTTTGGTTTTCAGTGTGGGTGCTGATAACAGTCCTTTCTGCACTTTAATGTTCTGTGTGAGCTTTTTGCTCTTTGATGTTTGTTTATTCCTGTGCAGAGTGAGAGAAATGTAAAAACGTATCTATTGTTATTGTTTCCAGAAAAGCTGTTTCTGATTTCATCATTCCCTGTTTGTCTGAGAAGAGCATGCAGCTGGATTTGGACCATTTCCACCCATGATGATTAATATATTAATGGACTGGCAGTGTTTTGTTTTTGTTTTGCGCATGACTGTGTTGCCAGTTTTGGCCTGTCAATGAGCATCAAACCGGCAGATAAAAATTGGAAACTTCAAAAGATAATCTGCCTTTAACCTGTTTCCCTGGCGACAACAGGAGGAACCTTTTTTAGAAATATCAAAAATGAACAATTTGCTTTAGTTTGTTAGACTTTGCAGAGCATAAGTCAATAGTTTCAGTATCCCAGGGATCTAGCAACAAGTTGAGAGGTAAAGGTCAGTTCTGTGACTGCTTCCACCTGACAATGCAATGGTTCAATGGATGCTGCGCTACAGGGGCAGCATTCGATTAGCTTGCACCCGGTGGTTGGAGAAAACTGAACTGTCACAAAAGGTGTTGAAGTCAGCTCATTGGCCTCTGCCCCTTTAGCAGAAAAGAAGACCGAACCAGCCAACCGAGCAGAAGGAAGCTTAGAGACAGGCTCTTCTCAACTCAAGCTGACAGATATAAAGTTGGAAAGAAAGACCTTTCTGCTTCTATGAAAAAAATTCATTTTATTCATTTCATGCAGGAAAGGATTAAAGGCTATCGATCCTGACTCAGTGAATTCTATTTTACTGATTCACGTTCATTTAGTTTGGTTTGAAACAGAGATGTAAAGATGACATATCTGTTTTCTGTCTATAAGATGAAATCACTAAACAGCAACTGCCTGTGCAAAGATTTGATGTCCAGCTAGAGGCATGAGGGATTTATGAAGTATATGACCGATTCTAGCCAACGAATGATTGTACCTTGATAAATGCAGTGGCTGAAATCCATCCTCATTTAGATGTTAAACCCTAAATTCCAAAGGGTCCGAGTTAGCCAGGAGCCAAAAGCAACCGAGCAGCGTGGAGTTCCCAGCGGTCACTGAAGACACGCCCACATCCCCTACTATTTCTCTAATAGTAGTAAATCTGCCCTTGTCATGATCTGACAAACTTCTGGCAAACTTCTTTAACACTAAAACTGTCTCCAGCATATTTTGACCGCTGAATTTAGATTTTATTTAAATCCACTAGCTATAGTAGCTATACAGCTAAAATAATATTAGTCTAATTATAATCAAATTGTGCAACCCAGGTGTATTTTGATTAATAATGCTGCAAAAAAACCATAGATATTTTAATGACATTTTTTAAAGGAACTGCCATGTGAGAGCTGTGCAAACTTATTATGTAGATCCAAATTTGTTATCAAACAGGCAAATATAATAACAAAACCACTGGAAATGCAACAAAAGATATGCATTAGCACACTGGAGGACATAGATAGTCAAGAAAAAGTCCCATTTCTTGCTACACAATTTTCAAGATATCACCTGCTGACATATCCTCCTTTCTTCTGGATAACAGATATCAGGCGTCTGTCAACGGAACTGGTCGGTTCATTAATTGCTCCTTGCCCAGTCCATCTGTAGCAGCTTTAGAGGCCCACCAGAGATCATCCTTGGAGGTGTACGGTTTTTTGTAAGCGTACACGGACTGTTTGATTCAGAGAGTGGGGCGGCCGTAACATGCTCTCTTCAACTTTGATGTCGTGTTTAGTAAGCCAGTCCTTGGTGAGAGCAGATGCATGAGATGGAGCGTCATCATGCATGAACACAAGTGCTTTCCGGATGCTCTGAGGTCGCTTCTTCCACCTAGGTAGGAAGTGTTTGTCGAGTCAAGATCAGAGTTGAACGATGAAAACATTCCAAAACGGCGTTTGCACATGTGGTTAACATGTTGCATTCACATATTTTCGACCACATGTGGCTACATGAAGTTCATGTGTTTTCTCCTGTAAGGGAAACCTGGATTTCTATCCCTCAGCAGAGTTTTTTTGGATGAAAAGGTTTTTAATTATTTAAACCCCCATTCTAGGGCGCTGTGGGTCACTTTTCTTTCCCCACCAATGTCAAAAAGCAAGCCTTGGTGCTTGCTTCAGGGAGTCCTGTATGATACATACTTCAGGCAGCAAGTATTCTTCACCCACTGTTGTTGCCAATATTGTTAAATTTGAATTCTGATTTATCTTACATTGTATCATGATAGAGCTGTAGCCTTTTTTCCCTGCAGTGAAATTATTATTATTGTTATATACCCAAGGGATGGAGAGCCGCTCTAGACTACCTTTACAGGAGTTACTGGGGATCCAACACTGTAACCGTGTGTTCACATTGGATGCGGAAAAAATGTTTGCAGGTACAAACTTAATGTAAAGTCAATATAGAGCTGCGCAAAGATGCAAGTTTGCCTGAAAGCAGCGTGTTACCAGCAAATTTGCAGTGTGGATCGCCCCAATAGAGCGTTTCTTACGTGTGAATGAAGCGTATTTTCCAGTGGAATTAAGCTTTTTTTTTACAAGAGCTTTTTCTTCCTGTCAGCTCAAGTTAAAAATGCATACTCAAGCATTTAAAGGAGCTAAAAGCCAAACTTTTCTCCGTTAGGTGGCGTACTGTGGAGATGTCTCAAACCAAAACAAAGCCTGTGTCAATCAATGTCTCTCTGCCTCTCCCCCAACCGAAAAACAATGCCCCTTTATTTTTTTAAAAAAAAGGAAAAACTCCTCTTTGCCTCAAATAGTTTTACTTTATTTATGAATTTTAAACAGAGAGCATGTTTAAAACTATGTAAGCCTAAAAACAGTATAATTGTATATTTTTTCTAAAACCAATGCAAATATGACTAGTTCATGATGGGGGTGTGCTTGTGCAATACAACATGAGCTCAGCTAAGAACCGCAGCTTATTCTAATTATTCATCGTTATGATCCAAAACATAAACATTTTAAAGCAAGCCGTTTTTATTTTGATGCAACTTCTTAGAGCAGCAGCAGCCTGTCTGCAGCTGCAGGTAGCAGCGAGTGGCTACCGTCTGTGGAAGAGGAAAACAGAGACGTGGACGAGGTGGAATCCGCTC
>JAVQJG010106200.1:0-12201 GCA_036024015.1 Craterocephalus amniculus | reverse complement strand
GATTTACAGCTTTGTAGTTATATTTATGTGTTTTATCATGTACTGCTACTGTAGATGTTTAAGCTTGATCTAATCTTTTATCAATTTATTTACTGTTGGGCAGTTTAAGCAATTGTCATTTGTAGCATCACTAATATTTTCTGTGGCATGAAGTCTGTTTTCAGCTCTGCCATGATGCATTTTTAATGATCTCCCAAACAGTTTTGGCTTAAGAAGTCACCCCACTCTAAGTTTATCAGTCCATTTTTAAAATAAATGTCAGAATTAACTAATAATTTTTGATATACATTGTTTCCACTGAAGACAAAAGGTAAAAAAAAAACATGCATTTTGTTAAAATGTTTGTATATGTATAATTTAATTCAATTCAGTTCAACTTTATCTGTAAAGCGCCAATTCATAACGACATCATCTTAAGGCACCAATTTACCTGTTGTTTTGTGTGTGCTCATTTCAGCACCTTTGAGAACACCTTCTTTTTGCTGCTGTCCAAATTTGAGCTGTATAAAGGTAAATCATCTCAATGCTTGTTGTCCTACTAAGGGCCCCATGTCTGCCTTCGCCTAGGGCCCCAAACGTCCTAAATCCGCCACTAAGGATAGGTAGTTAAAAATACAACAGTGAAATTCAAAATTGTGGGCACTTCAAGTTATAAATCACACTAGATGTAAATTCGCTTAAATCTTCAACTGCAGGTCATCCATAGATTTTTTAAGGCAGTGAAACTGAAGCACCTTAGTGACAACAAGATGTTTAATCACACAGTAAAGTGCTAAAACTCATGGAGTCAGTCATAGCTTTGCCATTGAGAAAAATGCTTTTTTTTCTTTGTTTACAATGCTGCGAGGTTAGCATCACATGTCTGTCAGTGTGTGTTACAACCCATCGTTTCCCACCAAGACAGCTCCGGGGGTTTCCAAGTGCCCATAAATAAAAAGATTGAAAGAAAATGTATGTAAATCTTAATTAGTTTTGTTGTTTCTGTTTTTTCTTTTTTAATGTTACTGAATATTAACTTTAAAATACTAAAACATATTCTCTCAGTTCTGAATTAAGTAAAGTGATTGGAAATACTTTTATAAACTATATATATATATATATATATATATACACACACAGAGGTGCATATAACTGGTCCTCCTTAGCTACTACCCTGCAACTTTTAGATCTGTTCCTTCTCCAACACACCTGAATCATATAAATGTCTCATTAGCAGGCCTCCAGAGCTTAATGGCTGCATATGAGCTAATTCAGCCATTTGATTCAGCTGTGTTAAACACATTTTACATTTAATTAATTATTCACTGCTGTATATTTTCACCCTTTGCACTGCTCTCACTCTATATTGAGGAAGCAAAGTCACAAAAGGGAAAAATGACTGAGGAAAAGATTAGATTGGTTGGAGATTATTGGTTCCATCCTGTCTCTCCAGAGAAGATTGATCCTGATTAAGCCTTCATTACGGAGTGTGAAGTGTGATCAGGCAAAGTTTTGCAGTGCCGCTTTGACAAGCACTTCAATTTAAAATGTTAATCTCAGGAGTGTCTATGAGGGATGTGTTCCACAAATTAACTAGCTTCTATCCTAAAATGTCAAATGCTATGGATGCTATTGCTCCCACTAAGATGGAGGTTATCTCTGAAAGGAAAAAGTCTACATGGAGAAATTCCACACTGGTGAAAAGTGAAAATACATGTCAGATAGTCGAGCAAAGATGAAGAAAAAACTATTTACAGATTCATTTGACATCTTTAAAGAGAAACTTCACTCTTACCGTATAATTTACAACTGAGGAACTCAAAGTCGTCCTATTTCTCTGACATTATCACCAACACCTGTCATAATGTTCAGGCCTCATTCACTGAAGCTGACATTCTTACAAACCCTTCCATATCAGTAGCCCCTGAACTTTATTCCACCAACGCCTGTCATGACTTTGCAAAATGCATGTTTGTCAAACCAGTCATACCAACTTGGTGTTTACCAAGTTCTTCATAAAATTCAAAATATTAGACATGCAGCAGGTTCAGGATAAGTACTGTAGTACTCTGTACCACTTTAAACACAATGACAAAGTTTTATACCATTAACAGCATAAAACTGGAAGACATCTTACAGGAACTCCCCCTGTTGCTTGGACATCCTGCCCACAAGTTTTTTATAAAAATAAAAATAATAGTTAAAAAAAAACATTCTGCCATCAGATCTTTTACGGATTGTGAATCTGTCTTTAATTTCTGTTTTTTTCTCAGAGTTGCACAAAACAGCTGTAATCAAGCCTCTTCTGAAAATGGACAATCTAGACAACACACAAATTAACAACTACGGGCCAATGTCAAATCTTCCATTTCTAGGTAAACTTACTTTTTAACATTACAAATCAACTTGCCTTGCTTTATCTTTGAAAATGTCCACACGTTTTACAGTGGATATATTTAGCTCTGAGCTGTATAGTCTCTCTGACACAAAAACCTACTTCCCTGGTTTGTCAGTGATAAATATTTTAATGCTCCACATGAACTGAGCAGAACAAAATAAGTGGGGAGATGGATGGGATGTTGAATAACTGGTGCCGAGTTATGGGTTTCAGAGTCACACATATACAAATGTGCAACAAATACTGTATAGTGTGCATATTTAAACTTAGTTATCAACAGGCTGGCATGATTTTAAAAAAAAGCCAGAGTAACAGAATCAGTTTAATTCCTCTTTGAGTTGATTATCGAGTAATATAAAGGCTCTATCACTGCACTATAAACACTTAGAAAAGACGACATGAAGGCATGCCACTTTAAAATCACTGCATCCCAACAGGCGAGGAAAGTTTATTTGTAAGGCACATTTTCAGGTTCAAGACATTTAAAAATGGGTCACATGAAACATTAAACATATAAAAAGCAAGTAAGACTTACAATTAAATCATTTAAATGGTTAGGTTTAGAATTAACTTGCATGATTAGTTGTACATGTCACAAAATGCAAGGTTTGACAGTTACAAAAATATAGATGTCTACTCTCTACTCTACTATACTATATGTCTCTACTACTACTATATTATCATTCACGAGGTAATGGTATTAATCTTTAACAATCCTAGCAATGCGACGTATACAAATAAAACTAGGAAGTATGAGTGTATTTGAGTTCTAATCTGTTTTGTGCACAAATGCACTGTCAACATGCAGTGTGTATGCATGGAAATGTCCATGAAAACATTGCATTTACTAGATTGTTTATATACATTATCTGCCTGTGTTTTCTTCTATTTTTTCATAAAATGTTTTGTCATTACTCTCTACTAAAAAAAAGCATGTTTATTTTTATCTGTGCTCATCCTTTCACCTTAATCCTTCTTCTCACACTGCCATGTTTCTCAATTCATCTCATCTGACCTAACCTCATCCACTTCTCATTACCTGGGAGTCTATCTGATCAATCTTCACTGCCATTACTGCTTTTACATGTTATATGTATGCAGTCAAGCAGAAGAAACTGACAAGTTCGCTCTATACCGCACAAGATCTTGCAACATTGTCATGTGTACCACTGGTTTAGCACTGCTCTCTTCTTTCAAGGCAGGTGGAAAGTCAAACAAATGGCCAAAAAAGGTTTGAATAAACATGTGCTGTCTGAATGCAAAAATGTAATTTAGCAAAGTGCGATCTCAACATATTATATACCTGTAAAGTGCTGTGATGAAGCAGCCAAATCAATTCTAATGAAGTTAGTAATACTCGCTTTCTAATATCTCTTCAAATGAGCACGCAGCACTTTTCGTTGAAATTTATAGGAAAGATCTTTAGCCAACTTAAGAAATGTGCTAAATCACTTTTAGACAGCACTCTGGACGCCACTCAGAAGCAGATCTGAAGCACTTGGTAAGTGGCGAGATAAAAAGCTCTGCAATAACTGATGCCACTTAAACAAAAAGTACTCATTTGCTTTCACACATTCTTGCTCTCCAGCATTATTTCCATAATATTAAATCATTCCCACTGAAACAAGATGAACAGTTGTAGATAGTAAACCGAATGCTGGCAAGCATTCCTCCATGCATCACACTAAAGACCTCAAATAATATGCTGTCTCCCAGATGTTAAGCCTGTATGTCATTTTTGTCAATAAAACCTTTGATAGATCTTTTGATACTGTTTCTCCTGGGACACCGTGACTTGATGTGTTGCACAGGCTGTGACTACACCTGCCATCAACACTGGCTTGTGGTACTCACTTGTGTGACCTGGAATATGGCCAAATTTCGTGATGGGATACAAAAAGAGGCATGAAGCCTTCATACATTCAGCTTCTGTCTTTAGGCAAGGGCACAGTGATAGATGGACTGGGAGGCTGGAAACAGCCCCTGTGTCACTGGAGCGGAGCAAAGCAGCAGGCAGGCTGGTTTTTGGCAGAAATGACAGAAGGTAACCTAGCTTTAATTGATATGAGATTATTCAGGATATAAAAATTGAGGTGACTATGTAAGCTTGTGGTTTGTTCTTCATTATTATATATAGATATACGTTAGCACGACTGTACTCATGAGAGCAACACAGTCCTATAAGCTACAGGACAGAGTACAGAAATCGGCGGACTGGAAAATCGATGACTGCGTCACATGATCGGAGCTGTGAGGACGTCGCAGCGGCACATCATGAAACTTGTCTCCTTGACTTCATATCCAGACCAATGAGGTCCAGGCCACATCTTCTAATTTTCCCAGTAACCTTAGATGGTAGTAGAGTATATTCTGTAAGATGCGTGTCGTTCTGCATGACTCTTTACTCACCGAATCGCTTGCGTTTTTACGCAGCTGCTCCTCCTCCTCCATCCCCGCTGTGGGGTCCACCACCAGCGTCTCGAAGCACGCCGAGCCGAGAGAGGAGCTCTTCTGCTGGTACATCATCAGCTGGGATACGGGGAGTTTGGGGCTACCATGGGCCCTTAGCTCCGGTTTGCTCCCCGTGGCTCCAGAAGCCGCGCCAAGGGGCTGCAACAGCGGCTGCCCGACCGAGCTCATGCACGGGGCTCCGTCCTCTCCACCAGACTTATCTCCTTCAAAATGAGTCGGCGTGGAGCATAGGTTAGGCTGTGACGACGAAAAGACCCGGTCTAACTGTTTCTTTTTCCTTTTAAACATCCACAACCCAGATTCCTTTTTGCTGCCCTCCGCGCCCCCGGCGCCGCGACGCTCGGATCCCAGTTTCGGACTGAGCCATGGCTTGGTTTTCTCTTGGAAATTCTTCCACATCCTCCGCTGGTAGGACAGGGACTCTTGTCCTTTAGCGCTGCGTTCGGCTTTAGGTGATTTTTGCTCCATGGTGCCCGTGCAGCAGCCAGCCAGCCTGAGCACACTCTGTGTAGTGGACGGATGTCACAGTTGGGCTGCTGCAGCTTTGGTGCACTTCCACTGATGATCAGTTTAGAGCGCCAAGAAGGAGACGCACAGTGTTGATGAAAGATGTGTCAATCTTTCAACAAACCTTGCAGAATGCTTTTGCAGGCGCTATAAATTATTTCACACGTGCAGGCAGTGAGAAATGTCTTCAGAAGTTTTTTTCTCACCTCCACTCTGATGTTTAGGCTACTTACAGAGATTCTGTCAAAATGTCCCTTTTAAAAAAATAGAGTTAAATGAGGCGTTTAGTTGTCTGAAAGTCCCTGCTCTGTTCCCAGTCTTTAACGAGGAGTGAGACAAACTTGCCCATTAATTGTAATATTCAAATGAAGGACGAAGAGTGCACAGCGCCTCCCTCTGGCCAACCGTGCCACTTGACTGGATAATAATCTGTTTGCAAGTGATTGCGTAACATAACCCTCACTGCCTTTTGGAGATGTTTCTGGTTCAGTTGTGGATCCCTTGTCACCTCATCTGAATGTATTTCTTGTAGTTTGACACTACATATGTGCAGGATATTTGCATACTGATGCATTTATTCACTCCCAAAAAACAGAGAGGCTCCAAGGACCTGTTCTCCTTTTTTTTTGTTTCTGTGCATGTTTTGTGCATCTTCTGCACTGGATATTTTCTCCTTACCAAATAGGTCAGGCCTCAGTGAATGTTATCACCCACGTGCAGCAGCAAGCAGGGCAGCACAGAGCATGCTGCCTCTTTTTAGTTGCTGTGCTGCTGAGATGTGCATAATAACTCATTACATCGGCCCCTCTGGCCTTTGTCTCACTGCTGGCCTCTTCTCCCCCCTCAGTTAAATCTGTGCCTACTGTCGCAAAATAAAAACAGCTAAAACACAGCTACATAATGCAGAAGAGGTCACAGACTAGCCATTCATCTGAGAATCGAGTTTAAATACTAATTTAATAACAATGGAAGTTGATAAGACCTTTGTGTGTTGCTTGGGTGTAGTTTATCCATCTAACACTGGGGTCACCTGTAGGAATAATGACAGAGGTATGAGTAGTACTGATGACGCCGTGTGTTGGGGGATCTTTGCTTTGACCCTCTGGAATTGTGAAGATTATAAGCAGCCCTCAACTGTGTGCGATGATTCATAGTAACACTAACTCTTACAGTATTTGTTTTTTTCATAAATCTTTGATAAATGTATGTCTGTCAGGGACCAGAGAGGCTGCCAGTAACACATTTCGGTGCAGTTTGGGATGTATTTACCTGATGTCTTATCCCATGCTATAAAATGAAATACTTTTGTTATTACCAGCTGGGCAGTGCGTTGCTGTAGGACCCTCTTTTAGTTAAGTGGATGGAACTGTAAGCATTCGAGCCAAGCGAGACCTGTCAGCTGCCATAAGCTTTTCTACTGGGCCAGTGTGGAAAACTGATGAGTCTGCACTGAATGGGCCTCTCCTTACAATGATCGCAGTCCTTTTGAAACAAGACTTATCCACAGCAGCTTATACCAGTGACACAACAGAACACAACAGATACAAAGATATCTTAAAGCCTCAAAATAGCTTTTTTGGCTGAATTCAGCTGTATGTATTTGAGTGCTGCCAGACTTGACTCAGACTGCTCGGTGTTGGCACTGGCTAAATGAGGCATGATTTATCCATTATCACTCTGAGTATGCTGACTGTTCAGCCAGAAGCTATAAAACCCCACAGAAAATACTAGATCATGCTGATGTAATTGATAATTTTAATCATATTCCGTCATCGTCTGTGCTTCAGGGGTTCACAAATTCATTTTTACATAGGTTTTTACTAATTATTTTATCTAAACCTTGAAATATTTCCAGTAAGGTTTAAATGGCTCATATTAACTATAAAAGTATGACTTTATAAAGAAAACATTTTGTTGCAAAAAAGAGAAGATTCATAATTACTGTATATGTGAAAATTGTATTTCATTTAGAAATGTAAACTCACACACTCGTATTTGTATGAACTGTCTGTGGTGCGCTTTTGTAATTTGAATAATTATTAGACACAGTGAATTAAACTGAGAACACTTCCAGAGGAGATATTTTCTGACATTTAAGAGCAATACAGAGAGGATCAATGTCTTGACCAATGCATAAGATCTGGATAAATATCTGTATATACCAGCTAAAGGCATATTCCTGTTGCCAGGAGAGGTTCTTCTAAACTCTGGTATTCAGTTACTCAGCTCTAATTCTTACTGTTACACCAGGGTTCATGCTCACAGGTCAGCAAATATCTTGGTTTGTTCCAGTTAAGCTGCTCACCACAAAGACAATGCATCATTACTGTTCATGCCGGCAAGTGGGCACGCCCCACCGAATGAAAACACACTCACTAAATGACAACACAAACACATAAATTCAAAAGGTGGCTGAAGAAGAGCACAGACATGTGGGTATTCTGATACATGAAAAATGTATATCTCTCATTATTCTCATATCTGCTGAGGACAATAGTATGCTAATTCTACTTACTGTGATCCTAAAAGGGAAAATAATTCAACAGAATAGTGACGCTGTGTGTTTTATGAGTGAATGCTATTACAATGCATGCAATATGTTTCCTTTTAAACAAGGATGTCATATGAATAATACCTGCAGTCCTCTCTGAGTCACAGGTAGCTTTTTTTAAAAACCTTTTTTATATACTATAGATGCTATCTTACACCTCTCTTAGTTAATGCGGACCACTCCTTTAATTGTAAAATCAATCTGTCCGTAGTTAAGAGGAGATAAGTTCTTCCTTTCCCTGGCTGATGGGATGAAAATAAGGTTGAGAACGTTTTGAACACTGCTGTGAATCACATTGATAAAATTAAAGCATCCAGTGTAGCTGCAGGCAGAGTGACACAGCACGCACAGGGACTCCAAAACATGACCTTAGAGCATGAAAACCCCTGCACATCGTCTCATTCCATTTCTGTTGTTGTTCTGCTTTAATGAGTGCTTTGTTAAATTAAAGTTTTTTTAAAAAGTTTTTTTTTCTTCTTGAATGAATTAATCTACCTGCAACATGACCTGGGATTATTTAGGCAGTGCATGCTTTGAGTTAATCTATTACCAAAAAATAATAATAATAATAATACACAAATGAAATGAAGGCCTTTAGGCTCAAACTGGAGGTGGCAGCAGGTCTGAACTCCAACAAGTTGAGACACTTTCCCACAAGCTCCTAGAATATCACTTACTTACCATCACACATAATGTGAAGCAGCTTAGCATGGATATTAAGGTACAAGTGGGTAGATGGTGGTACATCCACATGCACTTAAAAACTGCAGTGACATTGGCTGTAGTTGCTTTGTGTTGAATATGCCGTGCCTTTCATGATGTGTCTCCTCTTTTTGCGCATACTTTATATGCACTCATTTGTTCTCCTCATTATGTTTGATGTGCAGCGCACTGGCATAGACTCATGCCCACAAACTCCCAGCTGATTTGATTACACCTGATAGAATGGTGCAGTGTCTGAATAAAGCCAGTCTGACTTCTAAGCAGCAGCATCTCATGCACATTCTGCCGGCATAAGCAAGAAACTAATGATGTGTAGCGTATGGTTAAACAAATCCTGTCAACGTATGCACGGAAGAGCAGTCTTTTTAATAGCTGTCAGAAGCATCAGTTCAAAGTTGATGGCAATTTGATTCCTGAATCAAGTGTTAGCGTTTGGAGTCATCTGTGAGAGAGAAGAACATCAGGTAACACTGAAGCTACTGATGTGTGTCCTCCTGAAGCAGAGCGCAAAAATGAAATACTCAGTTTCATTAGTGCTTTGCAAATAGATCATTAACATGATTAGAGGCTATCATTATGTAAAATATTACACGAAAGCCGTCAAGCTGATTAATTCTGCATGAGGAAGTAAAAGCCAAGTTGTGAGGTGAATACTCTACTAAATAAAATAAATGGCTCAGCACACAATCACTGTTTTCTGTCATGACAAGCCAGGGGTTGGTTTATTTGATGTTGGGTGTTGCACATCACATGAAGGGCCTATGCTGAGGAGTAATCATTCACGTTATTACAGTGATGTAATTTCAGCCCAGGATGCCAATATAAAACTACTTCTCTCAGAAAAAGACATCAAGTATTTGATATTTGTTTTGATGGCGATGAAATACAGAAAGCAAGAAGAATTAATCAATTATTAACTAAAGCTCTTTATCAGCTCCTCATAAATAATTTCTTTTTCTCAAGAATTTACTGCTGATTCTTTCTTTAGAATGAAACTTGCATCCTGTCCAACTCTTCACAGTCTCACAACTCACACAGTCATTTGTGAGTCGACATTACATCAAGTGTGTTGGCATCATGTGGTGAACATCTTGTTTCTCTGCAGGCTTGCTGTCTGCATAAAGTCTCACAGGTCAGCGATGAGGAAAGAGATCGCCTATTACTCAGCAAACGGCTGATTTATAGTCCGATGAAGGCAGCAGAAAGAACTCGGCTACTCCATTTAATAACCTTTTGCATGTTACTCATAAATAAACGCTAACGGCAACTGGTTCTTTATAATCTGTGTGGGTCAGCACATCAGTGAAAACATTGTGGTGATCTACGGGAAATTTTTCCACAGGCATTTTTATAATTAGCTGCTGGATTATGTTTTATCAGAAACATAATATTGATGCATAGATACAGTGAGAGGTCGGATAAACTCAGCGAGTGGGAGTCTTTGCAAGACTAATTATGAAATCTTAAACCAAGTTGTGGAAGGAAGGGAGCTCCGCTGCACTGCTGATAAGGCGTTAGAACAGTTCATGCTTATCACTCAAATGGACCTAAAAAAGGTTTTCTGAGATAGATTTGCTCATTTGACTTGGCCTTGTGTGGTGGCTGCTCTTTTTAGAGGTAATTCACCGACCACTAAAAGCTCTGAAACATTTTGTTTGTTTAGTTGCCATTTGAAGATTAAATAACCATTGCTACTTTGTTGTTGTTGTTTGCAACACACAGCTACTTAGACTGCAAACCAAAGACAATTTTACTTCAATAAGTTTTTCTTCATGTAGAAAAGCTGTGAAAACATTCTGATATTAATACAAGTGAATTGTTTTCTGTAGATTTGTGCTCGGGTTTCTGTCCTTAACTCTCTCCTGTCATATTGTTCTCAGTCAGTGGTCTTTAACTAGCCTTCATGCTTCCCCACCTATTATCTCAGGTGTGATGACTGAACTGAGTGTTGATGTGAGCTCAGGGGAGCAACAGATGATCAGACTGCAAGAATAGGTTGCAGAGCTCAGAACACCTGTGGACATACAGCTCAAAGATCTGGAAGTCAAGGTGGGAAAACAAAAGAAACATGGTGGCAAAGTGTTTTGTGAAAGTAAAGCAATCGTTTAATGGAAGCGGCTATAACAGCAGTGCAGAAAAGCATAGCTTACCAGTACTGTTCTTGAACATATTACAATTCTTCAGCATCTTTCTATTTACATAGAAAGAGGGAACAAGGTCAACATAGTACACAGCATATTATTATCTATGACTAAAACCCTGATATGTGTCCTGAGAAAGCAACTTATTTCAGTCAGTGAGAGAGAATAATCTTCATACATGAATTTGGATGTTGTGTTTTAATATTTTATAAAGACTTTCCACATTTATTTTAGGGATTGCATGCAATCCAGAGCAATCACATCAGTGTTTATCACGCACAAATGATGGACCCGTTAGCCAATGCTCATACATTTGTCCTGCATCACCAACAGATCAGTTTCCAAATGTGAATCTCAACTTCTGCTGTACGGATCATCACAGAGGGCATGTTAGCATGCTGGCATTAACATTTAGCTCAAGGCAACGCTTTGCCTAAGCAAAATGTCCAAGACCCTGTGAGCTGCTGCTTGATGTGAGTAATGCATGTACCAAACTAACCCTCCCGAAAGCCTTTACCCCGACTGTGACTGTTTCCTCACAAAAATATACGAGTCTAGCATTGGACAGAAATTCCCTGTACGTATCTACAAACCTGTTACCATGGATGAAGATTCTGACTTTTTGTTGCCATATTTCTTAAATATAGGCGTATGTTTTATCGCATTCAGGAGCAAAATATACAACCCTAATCTGATCATTATCAGGGGAAACGGAATCGGAGAGCTTCAGTTAATCAGTGTACAGGCTTAATTTTGGAAACAGACTAACACGTCTCTTACAACAGAACTAAAACTCGGGGTAATAGCAAAGAATCCTTTCCTCTCCAAGTGGTAGTGATATCCTCATAGCAGGGAGTGATAACAGATTCACACTCCGTTGGCATACACAGGAAACTGAATTTGTCTCTTTTTTTTTCATTTTCAGTTTGATAGATGTTTACTCTTCAGACCAGAAGTCTTTGGGCTTTGTTCCCAGCACAAAGCAATCTTTTTCATAAACCATCAGCTTTTACAGGAATTGATTGCCTTTGTAAAAGCTGATGGACATCCTATTTGTGAATACATTTCTTAACAAGATTCCCTATATGATATTTCACTGCTGGGTTTTTCTCTGGTTTGTTTTTTAATCTATCCAGGTTCTCCACCTCTCTTAATAATGGATTTTTGAGTTATGGCCAAGGTGAAAATTCTGCCATGTGGCCCAGTAAATCTTTCTTTCTTTAGTTATTATTAGTTAGCTATAACGATTGCTAATTAATAGTGTTTCCATTGTGCCTACTTTCTCACCTGAATCTTTAACCCTTCCTCAACCTGACTACACCAACATTATGACACAAAGCAGGGGACTCATGTGAAAAGCTTTGTCTCTAATGAAAAGAGAATGTTCCATTTTATGAATCGATTAAATGTAACTCACCTGCTTCCCACCT
>JAVQJG010106199.1:0-15716 GCA_036024015.1 Craterocephalus amniculus | reverse complement strand
TAAAGCTTCAAATCTTTACAAATTATAATTAAAATAATGACACCTTTTTTCCACAATATTTTAATGCAAAATTATATTTTTAGGTTTTTATTTTTTTTTTTTTTTTTCTGAGTAGAAATTAGCCCTGTCAGCTACTCCTCCTGAATCCGCTCTGTTCGGAGTTTCCAGACCTTTTGTTATGATTACGTACTGTGTTGACACAATGAAAACCTGTTTTTAGTACAAGCAACAGAAGTACAAAGAAGCATAAAATGAGCATGTCGTTACCAAAGTTGTCCAAAAGAGGGCGACACAGGACTACAGAAATTCAAACGTGAATGGCAACGTAATAAGAATAAAAAGTACTCTAATAATTGATTTATATTGCTCCAACTTTCGAGACTTGGAGCTGCCTATCCAAATTGTGCTGCTGCTCCCTCATTTGTCCCATCCTTCCCTATTTTCTCCACAGATCTTCATCTCTGTCAATTGCCTGAGCACCGACTTCTCCTCTCAGAAGGGGGTGAAGGGTCTTCCCCTGAATCTGCAGATCGACACATACAGCTACAACAACCGCAGCAACAAACCCATCCACCGGGCCTACTGCCAGATCAAAGTGTTCTGTGACAAGGGAGCAGAGAGAAAAATCCGGGACGAGGAGAGGAAACAGTCTCGCCGGAAAGGGAAGGTGCCCGAGATCAACCCTGCCTTGACCTGTAAGTCATGTATGTATGAATGAAACTAACCCTGCAGCTAATCTGAACCCATGATGATTACAGTATAAATCTGAATTAGTTTAAACTTGAAAAGATCATTGCGTATAAACTCCAACCTGCTTTTTTTCTTTTCTAACCTGTCTTTGCAGTTTATGAAGTTTCAACAAATCCTTTCACCAAATATTATCTTGCACAACAGCCACGTTTAGCTTTTTTTGCCCAACCAAATAAATTGCTAATTCAACAAATATGTCGGAATATATGAATAGAGGTCAAATAGATCCACTGAACGCTACTTGTGGAGTAACAAACAGCCAGTAGGTGGAGCTAGTGACAAGCCTAAACGTGGTGGAACATCTAACAGTATCACCGGTTATTACAGTTGGAAGTAATCTAAAACTAAAACCTAGCATTGAGTAAATATTTTAAGAGCCCATAAAATTGTGCACATTTTTGCAAACATGATTTGCTAAAGTCCTTTTTTTCTTTTCAAAGCTTTACGATTTGCTTATCTAAATCTCACTGTCCTTTTCTCCCAGTTGTAGATGTGAAAGTACCCATCCTGCAGAAACGCAATGATGTGACCATCTTCAAAATGATGACCGAGCTGGAGATCCAGCCAGTCCTTTTCATCCCGGACATCCACTTTTCTTCCCTCCAGCGCCATGTGAGTGCATACTTCCAGCCACAAATATCTAGTACTGTTTAGACTAGCATGGAATAAGCCTGCCTTCCACAGTATTCCCAAACATAAACAAGATTTTTTGCACCATTTGTAGAAATCTTAGGTGGTCCGTAAACAGTTTGTTTTCCAGCCTCCGCCCACCAATCTGTTGACTGGGTTAAGGTGACCTGCCTTGGTGCCAGTTGGCAGGGACAGAGAGTTCTGGTTTCCAGCTTTGATAGGAGTCCTACATACTTATGGCAGAGTTTCAGACTGCTTACTCACATGATGAATCATTCACCGGTTACTCAAAACAAACTGAGGGTGAAGAACACAACTCCTGCACAACGCCTTCATTCTTGTTTTCATACACTTGAGGCAATAAGAGAGACACAGCTTTTTTTGCTGTTTTTTTTTTTTGTGTATATGTGAAAATGCAGATGTTCTGTGTTCAAGGACTGTGAGCATGCGTGCAGTTTGTCAAGTTTTTATCAGTTTTGATGAGCAGCAGTGTGTCCTGTCTGTGTGTGGACTCTGAGCTTTGTTTCCAACAACCAGAATGAACACTTCATGTTGCACGTACAGGATGAGCATGACACATGGCTCTCACATGTGTGGGGAGGTGCGCACCTGATCTGTGTGCTTTCATCTTTTACACATTTAGCCATCCTGTGGCATATTTGAAGAGAAGATCGTTTCATAGGGAAATTCCAGAGGAAATGGGGTTTTCTTTTGTTTGTTTAGTTGTTGTGGTTTTTTTGTTTTCCATTGAAAATTTTGACTCCCCATGACCTGTGAGTTAAACTGGGAGTGGGCCTACCTGAATGCAGACGTCAAATACTTTTTCTCCGTTTTTCATGAAGCTTTGGCACCAGAATGTCTAGGGGGAGGAGCAGCAGGCAGGTTATTTTTGGGGGATGCTAATAACCCTGAACTTGACTGAGCAAGCACTCAGTTTCTGATAAACTCAGTTTACTAACTTTGCTCTCAGAATAGAAATCTGTTATCAGTAGTGTCTAATCGATAGTGTCCCTGACCAAAAGGCTCAAATCCAGTAGATTTTAAATAGAAAAGAAAAAGTGGCATTCGTTGTAAAGTATTTGTTTGGAAAAAAAGCATCTATTCATTGAACCTGACTATTATGTTCATATCGTAAATATTTGATTCAGTGTTAATTTAAGTATTTGAAGATGTTTTTCAGGCAATTACACAACTTTAGAATAAATATTAAGATTTAAATTATTAAAAAAATATCATAGATACATTTGAAAGTTTTTTTTTTCTCATACAGAAATAAAACTTACTATGATACCATTTTTGATACATGTCCTAAACATTATCAAATGCTATTACAAAGCAGAAAAAGAAACCCAAAGCCCCTGGCAGGTTCCAGACTTCCACTTCACCATCTCTCCAGGTGATAGAGATAAAGGAAGAGTAAATGGGTCAACACAGGAAACCATTCGGACTTCGTTGTTTGCTTTGCCTTTGACCTAGTAGACTGGCATAGCTGAAGCCATATTGACTTTGAACAGCACTCTTTATTTTGTTAACGTCAAATTATGTTTCAAATTTTTCCTTATGAATTTGAAGACCAATTAAAAATGATTAAACTAACACCTTTAACTGTTGATATGTGGTTGTTTTTTTTCCATTCAACTAAAGATCTGCCTCCATGCTTTTTGTCTCTTTGCAGCCCTTTCCTACAGAAGAGGGAGAAGACAGGTGAGTTCACTGATTTCACACTTGTTTTACATTAGTTTTAAAGTCCACCTTTGACCCCTTCCCAGGAATAGAAGTACAGGCGTATGTGCTGCTTCTAGGAAAAGTTTTTGTTGCATGTGTGCTTGTCTTTTACAGCTTGCTAGTTGTTTTTTTATGGCCATTTGATCAGTGCTTTGTGTGTTGTGTTTATGTTGTCACTGCAGCTCGGGCATGAGGAGATTACCTTTCAGTGATGATGAGTTCGGCTCCCCTCCAAACAAGATGGCCAGAGGGGATGAACCAAAGAAAGGTACTGGATTTGTATTGTTGTGTATTGATAAGTATCAACGCCTTTGCTTGGTGCTCGTTCATGATACTAACATTGTTAAAAGTGTTTGAACATGCATGCGCATGTGTGCGTTTGCTGCGATCGGCCTCTGAACTTCCACACACACACACTCACATACTCTCTGGGCCATGTGATTATTACAGGTCTTTCAAAACACACACACACACATGCCTGAGGCCACCACTGACCCAACAAATACCAGTAATCGCTCGGTGCATGCATAGAGGCAAACAGGCTTGTGCCCTTTAACCCATAAACAGTAGGCTTTGGCTAATAATGAAATGCAAATGCAAATTTTCTAAAATCTTTTATTTGAAAAGGAGCATTTTAAAGAACAATATTGTATCGTTTTTAATCCATTTGAGTGTAGTCAATAACTTCACAAAGCCAAGACGGGCTTTGCGAGATAAGCTCCGGTTGCTGGATTTCATTTTAGAGTCAAGCCGCAGAAAATTGATTAAACCCTATCAGGTGCAATACAAACCAATCAGTAAACCCCATATAGTCGCCGAACATTCCGGAAAAATATTGAGTGGCTTGCAACAACACTCCTGTTGAACAAGATAATGTGTATTGTCTCAAATATGTTCTGTTAGTTCCTCTAGCAGTCAATTATTGTGTATTTTCACCTCTTAAGCCTCCAGAATTAATCAGTCAAATTGTGTCAGAAAGTAAACAGGCAACTGAAGTTTGACCCTGCTATATCCCCAAGAATAAGGGCACCATGTACATTTTTTACACGCTGAAATTCACACATTATTATGAAAGGCTTTAGATGGGAAGCGGGTAGCTTTGGGATGATCCTTGCATTTCTGCAAAGTAGAAATTTGTAGTTTTGCTGTTCAAATGTCCTCTACGTCAGTTAAGTGGAGTCTTTTTGAATGCCAGCAGTATTGAAGTTGATAATTCATACATCTCTCCTACCTCAGTAACTATTTGCCTTGTCGTTTCCACAGTATGCAGATGCATAGTCAAGTTCTCCGTCCAATCCTGATCTCGATTGTAAGGTCTTGTTTCAAAGAGAAGTTGGGGATGAGTGCATAGTCAAACGCGAGGCAGCATGGTGGTTATTGCTATAATTTAAACACATTTTTTAGTATTTTTGCTGCTCTAGGCAGTGTGTAAATTACAAATATGTATGGCCTGGGCCATAGCAGGGCACTGTAGCAGAGTAAAGAAAAGTATACCATCACTAATCTCACTTTTTCACACTGCAGTTAACTAGTTAAAGCTCATTTGCACCAATTTACTTTGAGCTTCACCCAGGAGGATGTAGGATGATGTTGCACCAACACAAACCCTTCAAAACCTGCACAAATGAAGCTGAGCAGTTATTAAGCAGTACGACTCATAATGACTGATGTCTTAAGTTAGATTTGTGTTCTCTCCCTGGTTTTGACGCCTACCTGTCTTTATTTTTTCACCATGCAGTCCTGCTTTATGTGCGTAAAGAAACCGAGGAGGTGTTTGACGCCCTCATGCTGAAGAATCCCACACTGAAAGGCCTGGTGGAAGCTGTAAGTTGTCTTCATCGCACATGACTCGTGTTGGACTTTATGTTCCTGTTTCGTGTTGGTGGTGTAAACTTTGCACGTAGCAGCTTGAGGCCCAGTCCTCTCTGTGTCTGAGCAGTTGGGGAAGGTTAAGTGAGCTGTGACAGGGACAGGACGGGATTGTGGAAAGCCAGGAGGGGTGGTTTAGAGGGCGACAGGGGGACTGTAAAGTAAAGTGAGGGGTAAAAGGTACTTGTAAACGGGAGGGATGAGACAAATGTTTTTGAAAGTAGGGTGGAGAGAGAAAATGTTGGGACAAAAGGTCTAAAAGGCAAAGGGGTTACTTGAAAGGTTGCTGAGTTTAAAAAGGACAGAGCACAGAGGTCGTGCACAGTAGTAATGAGGAACAGTTGGCTTTGAGAGATATAAAGTATCTCTGTTGACAGATTAGGTTCAAGAACTGATTGTTCTTGTTTGTGTACTTGATTTGCTTCATTTATGGGGTCTGAAAATTGCTTCACTACACTTGAGGGGTCCATCACAAAGAACTATATGGGGGGAAGAACTTGGTTTTATGGTCAGGGCTCAATTTAGCTTAAGATAAAGCATTCAGCTTTGTTAGCTAGGACTAGAAAGACAAGAATGTCTGCATGATAAGAATTTCACACTGACATGTTCTTTTTCTCAACCAGATTTCAGAGAAGTATGATTTGCCTTTGGAAAAGGTTGAAAAGGTCTACAAAAAGTGCAAGAAGGGGTAAGAGGCAGCCATTTAAATTCCGGGTTAAATATGAGGATATAATATGCAGCGTTATACACACTGTCACTGTTTGAGAGTTTGTTTTTCATGTTGTGTTTTTTACTTGAACGTGACATAACCAGCCATTTCCATGTCAACAGTATTCTCGTCCACATGGATGACAACATCATCAAACACTACTCTAACGAAGACACCTTCCAGATCACCATGGAGGAGCTGGGTGGCATGTACAAACTCACCCTAACTGAGATCTAACTGAATGATCCTGACCCAGGGGTTGAGAAAAAATGAAGCCATCAGGTTTACACTTCTGGCTATGCAGTGATTATGGACTTGATCTGAAGCTTATTGCATCATCTTTATGCTATATATGTCGGGATCAAACTGTTCTTTTAAAGGGGAAGTTCGGTATTTTGCAACATGGACATATTTTCTAGCATAAAATACGATCATTTACTAACCCAGACAGTTTTGGTGTACCTTGAACTCCTTCGGGAGATATTTAGATCCACTGGTGATCAGCGTACATCCAGTATAATCGGAGTAAATGGGGCAGGTCTGCGCAGGCTCTAAATACGACAATTTCTGCCACAAAACTTCGTCATTTCACCAATGTGTTGTTATGAATCGCTGGTCTGATCCTTCTGTGAGCTCCATGCGGCTTGGACTTACTTTTTGTGGTGATCCGTCGTTATTTACAGCCATTAACTTTGAGTGGTGGCTTTGATGACGTCACTTCCAGGCCGCATCACAGTGCCTGTAGTGGCTGTAAATAATGACGGATCACCACAAAAAAGCAACTGTAAGCCGCTTTGAGCTCACAGAGGGATCACACTAGCGATTCATATCAACTCATTGGTGAAATGATGGATTTTTGTGGCAGAAATGGTCTTATTTGGAGCCTGCACAAACCTGCCCCATTCACTCCCATTATATTGGATGAACGCTGATCGCCAGTGGATCTAAATATCTCCCGAAGGAGTTCGAGTTACACCAGAACTGTCTGGGTGAGTAAATGATTGTATTTCATGCTAGAAATTCGGTCCAGGTTGCAAAAAAACAAACTTATCCTCTAAGTCCAAAGCCAGAGCTCTTAATAGATAAAATACTGGTTAGAGGTTTAAGCTAATGTGATGAACTGTACATTTTTTTTCTTTGTGCATAAGAATTAACAAGTGAGGATGTGTTCATTGTCAAGAATTGTTTGTGAGAATATGACCTTCACCTCAGTTATTAGTGCCTTCTTTTATACATATTGTTCAGGTTTGCAGGGCATTTGTAGAGCTGCTATACCTCATGCTATGCCAGCAGCAGTTTTTATTTTCTTTCTTAAATCCGTGTCTTAATTTTAGTCTGAACCCCCTCCCAAACATGATCTTTTCCTTCATAAAGACATAGCTCTGATGGCTGCAATCTGCAAAGATTGTTTGCACAGAAAAAGATGGCAACAAATAGTTGATAGAGCCTCAGTGGTTCAGTGTATTACTTAATGAGAAAATAATTCTAATAAGGCAGTATTTGGAATATCACCAGAAAGTTTTGGTAGATTATTGTAAATTTCTTTTTTCTTTTTTTGGTAGCATGTGGCAGCAGTTTTTTTTATGAATAACAAGGCTTAAAAGATGTTTTTTCCTTAAATAAGTTTGATTAAGAGCCTTTTTTGTAAGTATTACATAATTGTTACTGATACCATTGCAAAATCACAGCTACCCTTCCCCAGTAGAGCAGTTCTCTGAATGTTGATGAAATAGGTCAAATAAAATCTAGCACAGCTTCTGCAAGCTGTCCCGAGAGTGCAATAATCTTTAGGCTCAGGAACATTCAGAATATCATACACCTCTGTTGCCATTAATACAGTATAGAAGAGATGCTGATTCTTTTTTATGGAAATGTTGTTTTATATATTGATTGAAAAAAATATCTCTATGGTTGCTCTTTTGTTGCTCTCAGTACTTATTGTGTATATATTTATTAAAAGAATGGATGTGGGTCATTGCATATATAACCATTTTTCTATTAATCTTAAATATATGTCTAATTCACTTTTATATGAAGTTATTCTTAACATTACATGTCAAGGGACAGAAAGGTCAAAGATTTGATTTCTTTTTTGTTTCTGTCTTCTTTCTTTTGTAAAGGATTTCATGCAGAAAGTACCAAATAAAAGGTCTTCAGTAGCTTCCAATTTGTTACAGACTTGTTTCTTTTCAGGTTTTATCTTTTTAAAAATGTTAACTTCTATGTTACAATGAATTTGGAAAATACAGAGATGTGTGGTTCAGTTGAACAGCATCGATCATTATGACTGACTGACTTTCTCTGCATGGGGAAGTGTGGCAGAAATGAGCTGTCTGTCCACAGGAGCAGATGTCTGGGCATCGATTTGAGGCCCGGAGACAGGAAATGGGTTGATAAGACAGACTGGTGTAAAGGGGAAAAAAAAACGGTGGCCAGATTACAAATTTCCATATCTCTTTTATAACCAATAGTTCCCAAATTATCCAACATAAACAGAGCTATTAGCATGATAAGTACAACTATGTTTTGGAAATAAAGAAATTCCTAATACTTGTTTAGAGATGTGAGCTAAACCAATATCAGTCTCATAAAGATAAACAAAATGTACCCTTTCTTGAAAAAGTAAAGAAGTCTATGATTACAACTGCATACAAAACGTGTGCATGCTATTCATCAGAGTAATAACAGATGGTGTAATTGGTTTGTGGAAGATGAAAACCGAGTTGAAAGAAACATAAAGTATATATATTTTTTTTAGTATATAAATGTATTTCAGTTTTGAGATCAAACATTTTTTACATGAGTCATCCTTATATACATTGTACTTTCCCTCATACCACCATACATGAAATTGTGGGGGAACAACACCGGTGACTTTCTAAAACACATAGACAACAGTATAGAACCAACAAACTCTTTTTTCATCAATCTAAAAATATGGAAATCTAAGGACATGTTAATTTCAAAATGGCTAAAATCATGTACAATGTTTAAAAAATTATCATTAGCCAAATATCCAGAAGTTTTTTTTTCCAGTTAAACTAGTAAGACTCTTTTCGATGCAGTCTGTTGGTTTCCTTACATTGGCTATTTTGTTATCAATTGGCTAGTATATATGTATATATGAATGTATGACAATCAGATTACTGAAACTGATTGTCAGTGAAGCGCCTAGAGATGACTTTGTTATGAATAGGCCCCATACAAATAAAGTTGAATTGAATTGAATTGAATTGAATTGAATTGAATTGAATTGAATTGAATTGAATTGAATTGAATTGAAGGGAGAGTAAATTCAGTCTGAGAGGAACATACAGTATGTGTTCAAATCTCCAGCTGTGAGCCTGAACTCTAAACTTCAGTGTCTCTGAGTTATGGAAAAGTAAGGACATGAAAACATGGCAAACAATAGAGAGATTTCAACAAATTATGAGAATGATGTGATTAAGAAATATTAAATCATCAATGAGACTTATTGTATAAGCAATGTATATTTTCCATCCTTATTATTATCATTGTGTAAAAAGGGTGATAATTGTGCGTACATGTCCTGATTAATTTCTGTCAATATTTAAGGGTTCTGGAGGAGATGAGCAACTTCATCCTAAATCCTTTTTTTCAAACATTGAAATCTTTGTGTTTGTGTACTAAATATTCAATTATTTTTTAATTAGAAAGAATGAACAGAAAGTTCACAAAATTAATTAAATCATTGCATTATGTTCTTATTTGCACTTAACACATCACCCATGCTTTTATAAATAGGTTTCAATGTTTCCCTTGTCAATATTCATTAAACTGACAGCTTAGCTAAAAATGTTTGTGGATCAACAATACAAACAGAGGTGAAATGAAAAATGGAGGAGTCACCAGAAAAAATGACAACCTGTCAGTTGTTTGAATTAATTGGATTGGTGATATATTTCATTGAGTTTTTTTCTTCCAGTGCTGTCATTGTCAGTTGATTTACATTTTATAGAATATTATAGAGATGTATACATATTGATGACAACATCTGTTGTGTATAAATTGCTTGAATATTCAATTATTTATTTACTACTGTTGGTCTAACATCCATTTTGAAATCAGAAATTGATTTTACCTTATATATGATAAAGACATACAAGTAAGTCCAGGAGACAGTCTTCAGGTGAGATAGAGAGAGGACGAGTTAGTTAGAATTTAACCAGCAAGCCACGTCACGGTTGTAACACTGCTGTGCCATAAAGTGTCATTTGCCATCTGCTCTCTTTTAACTCCATCATTAACTCCTACACTCTCATTTTTCATTCACACACATGTCCATATGACAGGCATAGTGGGTTTCAGGGGACAGTTTCTGTCCCACAATATCTTGTTTCTAAATAAATTCCCATTGATCTGCAATCAATATTCTCATGCATCATTTAATTTAAATGATAGACCAGTAAAAAAACAATACAGATCCTTGCCCTTTTTCACAATAGAAGTTATCTTTAAAAATAAGAAATAAAAACAAATTAAAACACTATATATTATTATCAACAGTAAGTTCATAAATGTTTGGACATTTATAATTAAATCTTTCCATTGGTAAATTATTGACATCCATTATGTTTGACCATTTTAGAAACCAATTTTCCAACAGCCTTGAGGACTCGACAAACTTTTGCTCTGTTGAAAGGATTCATTGATTCATTGACTCATTCATTCATTCATTCATTCATTCATTCATTCATTCATTCATTCATTCATTCATTTTCCCAGAGAAGAAGACAATGTTTTGTTTGTTTTTTTTACATTTATGTTATGACCTCGCTCTTGGCGGTTTTTCCATCTTTCGGACCTGAGGAGGGGCCAGCAAGCTCCCTCTTCTGGGCAGAATAGAAGTTTTCTGTTAACGGCAAGAGTCACCTTTTCTCCATCTTCTTCATCTCTGGCTGTAAAGAGATCAGCTTCAGACTTTGCCCTTTGCCAGACCGTCAGCTGCCTTGCTGTCTTCCTGGATCCTCTGTGCTTTTCCTGGAACCGCTCTCTTCATTGCCATGAGCCTGCTTACCCTCCAATGATCATCCTTTCCTTGTTTACTCCTTATTTTCATATCTTCAGAGGACTCCTCCATGCTTTTAAGCAAGATTCTCAATCAGTTTCCATTTTCACTCTACAATTTATCCTGGATCCTTCATTTGTGGAAAGTTTGTCTCTAAATCAGTGATGCCATCTGGCATATGCTCAGTTCCCACCTCACCAAAATAAAAGCTGTGACTTTGAATTACTGCTTGGTTGGATTTGCTCCTAACTCTGTTTTTATTTCCTGGCCTTTTGTTTTCATTGTCAAAAGCACAAACTACACTAAAATTAGAGTATAACAATTAGTCTTACTTTATTGAAGAAGTTATATGTCTACTTTAACTTCTGTCTTTTCTGCAGCAGATCAAAACAAATGGATCAGCAACAAGACTGAAACAAACACAAGTCACAGAATCAGGATACTACCACTTTTGGCAGCGAAGCACTATAAAATGTATCTAGAATAAAGAAAAAAATACAGAAGCATGCTCATTTGATGACAAAATAGTGAATTTACACATTTTATTGGCATAAAAGTCTGAGTGTCCCATGCTCATAATGTTCATCATTTGCACAACTCAGTTCAAGTACACTCTGCAGTTGCAAAAAATATGCCATGCCAATTCTAAGCAACACAGTATTTCCTGTTATCCTTGACTCTTGAGATAACTTTTATATGTTCAGTTTATGGACAATTACCTAAGTATCTTATTAATACCACATGGTATAGGCTACAAAGTTTCTTCTTTTTATGCATATCTTGAAATCATGATGGGGTAAAATATTTTCATCTGTCACAATTAAAAGAAAGTGTAAGTCAGTATTTTATATCAAATCTGTAATAAAAAAAAACTTGAAAAACTCTCCAAAGTCAAACAAAAGTAACAAATACTTTTCCTGAACACACTCTATGTGTTTATGGTGACTGGCACTGCATGTGTTAAAATGACAAACCATTGCAAAAAGAAATGTGTTCTTTAAAAAGAAAAAACACACATTTTGACAGATAACATTTTTACCCTTTAAGGATGTCATTGAGTCTTGATCATTAGGCCTCACACATCATCCAACCGTCTGCAAGGAAGCTCCTCCGGGGAGCCCGCAAACCTGCCTCCTGTTCCTCATGTTGCCAGGACAACAGACAGCGAGCTTGCAGCACACAAGTCAGTCTCTCATAGCAACAGATTGGCTTTAGTATCCCGCTCTGACCAATCAGAAGCTACATGGTTGAAGAGAAATCCCTGTTGTTGCTCCATGCTGGTGTGTAGGAGGCGAGGGGGTGGAGTCACATGTTGTGTGGTACACAAAGCATCATTCAGTGCAGCACTGACTTTGTGAGACAGATTGTACTACAGGTCATATGTGGTTTATTGTTGAGAAGATACACAAGAACAATTTTATCAGGAGAAGGAAACAAAGCAGTGGTGGAGCCATAGCACGGCATTTAAACATTACATGACTTCTTTCTTCTTCTATAAATGATTTGGCTCATAAACTTTTCAGTACTGTCAAACACTCTTTCTTAAATGGAAATCCATAAATAACATATAACAAGTTCAATAAATAAAATAATTAACTTTACGGTTAAAGAGTTTTCAATTAGAATAAGAGGAAGCCTCTAATGTAGTTTCCCAAACTATTTTTTCTGCAGACCCAATCCATGCAAAAGCTCTGGACCCCGACCTTGTGTTGAAATCATGCTTTCAAGCTAGCTTCTCGCCATAAATTATGTATTCTGACAACTTTCCTTTGATAAAACTAAAATTATGGTAATTATGAACAAATCTTTTGGGTTTTTTTTCAAAATAAGGATGAATCATCTCTACTGTGGCATTTCTCAGACATGTCTCATCGTGCAAAGTGTGTTTTTAGGCTTCGAAGACACTGGTTCCATGTGAATGAAGCACTCAAATGATAAAAACATAAGTGAATACACCTTAATTTGTTCCTGTGTGGACATGAGCTTAGCTAAAACCACATTGGCTATGAACAATCAACGCTAACCCTGCTGGATGTGGTTTGTGTTTCTGAAACAAATAAGGCCTTTTCTGAGAATGAAAATGACTCTTTACAGCAAATGTTCACTATTAACAATTTAGCTGGTTCCTCTCATCTAAAGCCAAAACATTCATGATTAATGATTTCCAACAAAGATTTCACATTTGTCTGAAAAGTTTTCTTCCAAAATGCAATATTTGCACTTACCACTATAAGAATAGAATAAATACAGGAACAGAACTGGATTTCAAGACTAGAGGAAGAAAAGGGGATCAGGGATCTTTCTGTAAAGGTTTGCTATTGTACACAGCCTTTATTTGCTGCGTCCTCTGACCCAGATGCCAGTTTACAGTGATGGGAGGGAGGGGTTACTGTTATATTTTCCATAAGTTATTGTGCACTGATGTTATGGATATAATCACTAAGTATCTGTTGATGGAATATGTTCAATAAACATTTCATGATTATGATTAAAACAGTAGGGATTTTACATTAAGGCTGTATATAAGAATCAAGTGTGACAGCATCTTCAGCACAAATGGGCAAAATATGCACTGTAACAGAAAACACACTAAAAATAAGACTCAAATTCACATAATATTATTCACATGATATAATACACAAATAGCTTACAATTTTGGCTAATGGGCTTCAAATGGGAATTAACTCTCTTGTCTGTATGTTTTTTGCCTATGGCGTAGTAGAGTCCCTAGTGATATATTTAACCTCTTTAAGGCAACTCCCCCTTTTCTGATTCCTGGGGTTTCTGGGCTGGGGGAGTTGACCGGACAGGGGTGGTGTGCGTGCAGGGGCCCAGATAGGGCAAGTGTAAACTTTCCTCCAGATTCCCTAACAAAGTTGAAGTGAGCTGCCCTACTTATATCACAAACAGCCTGCTGTACTTAAGCCTGACTGCTTGTCATGCCTGTGTGCAAACTGGTTTTCTTTGTAGCTCCTCCCTCATCTCCCCAATTCTTGCAAACAGCTGGCACTGAAACTGTATTGCCACAGCCCTCAATGTTCTCTGAGGTCATCCTGTGAGTCATACGGAGGTATGGCCTTCCTTAACAAACGGGTGCTGCCAGGCCTGGACTGACACACCTGCTACACACCCCATCTGCTGCAGACAAGCTAATAAACAAGTACTTAAACAACAAGGTAAAGTGTAATCCAAGATCATGTGTAAGAACAAAAAAAGAAACACTGTGTGACTTTGTGCTTGTAAAAGTGACACTGCCTGTTAATGTTGTCAATATTTCCTTGTTTCTTAGTCAGACTAAATAAAATGAGCAGAGAAAGCAGTTTTCATCTTCTGGTTTAAGGTTTGGTGCAACTTATAACAGACTTTTTCTTTGTCCATGTACAGTAGGTGATGTAACAGTGTATGTAGGTCAAGACCAATCTGAAGTCTCTGACACATGCTTGTAGGAATGAGCTCATGAAAATGACCAGACAATAGGACATATGAAAAACATCCCAATACATAGCACAATTTGCATCACAGGCAAAAGCAAAACAAAAATCTATATATATTCAGGGCCATTTATGCAAACCACAAAATCATTTACACATTTTAAAAATAAAAGAGCAAACTGTCAAATGCACCCAATATTTTTGCAAACACAAAACTGAAGTAAATAAAAACATTGTTTTGAGATTATAACCAGTCCCACGGATTTCTTTTTAAAGATAAAGGACAATACATGTCCACACTTAAAAGGCACTTATTGTGAAATCGTGTGCATTTTATCTACAATGGTATTGTGGCTGTAATAAAGCATTTTCGTTATTTTGTTGCTTAGTGAATTTGTATGCCTGCAATATATGGGAGCAGGATGATAGCTGAGCAGTTATTGATCTTCTTTGTGAGGAAGAAGTCTATGGGAAAAACCGCATAAACATCTTCAAAACAAACAAGAGAAAAACCCGCGCTTTGTCTGGCAATAGTGTTGCATTCAGTGGATACTTGAAAAATGGTACAAATGATAATCCATTTTCATGACACAGCTTTAAAAAAAAGCGTTTCTTCGCATGGACTTTTTCATGATTATCGCCAAGTTAATTAGTCCATATATATAATATGGGCTCCTTCATGCAAGTATTTACATTTCTAATACCCTAAAATTTGTCGCCCCCCTCATAATATTACTAAACACAAACATATATTTACTCTTATTCACACTTTGTATGGCACATGTTATGTTTTAACAAACTATTTGTTTTATGTAACATAACATGCCCGTCGTCATTTAACATTCGTGTCATTTTGCATTTTATTCACACAGTCTTTGAACGCAGCATAGACCGGGTCGACCTTTTCCCTAGTTAAGCGAGCGGCAGTTCATCGGGTTTATCCTGACACTGCTGACTCCCGTGGCCACGCCCATCACCGGCCACGCACCCTATTTCCTCCAACCGTCCAGCGAGCACGCGTTGTTCACGCGCTTACTGCTCTTCCATTGGTCAAAGCGCAGCACACACTTGTTTCTGATTGGCCAAGTGTTGCCACCCGCCACTGCGTGTTGTGAGATTTGTTTTTCCTTTTTTTTCTCTCTCCCCCTCCTTTTCCCTCCCCATGTTTTACTCACACAGCTGAGAGAAAAAGGGAGCCAGTTAGAAAAAGAAACCGCCTCAACCCTATCCCAGAACAGGCAGCAGCTCTGGCAACCGCTGTTTCTTTGTTCTACACAGGTTTTGATAACAAAAACGTGATATTTATACATTTTGTTCGTCAATGACATCGAGAAAATTTAAAGAGATTGAATCACAAACGGTAAGACCATTTTAAAAACAGTCATTTATATATTGGTAAACGTTTGATATCCTTTTCTGTGCCGGGATGTTTACTTGTTTGTTGCCTGATGTGACGTTTTAGTTCTCAAAAGTTAATTTCGGCGTTTAGGTTTAAAGTGTATTAGTTTCTTTTTAACCTTCCAGTTGTACCAAAATAAGTAAATATTCAATAACCTTATTTATAAATATAATG
>JAVQJG010106194.1:0-21928 GCA_036024015.1 Craterocephalus amniculus | reverse complement strand
GCCGGAACCGCTCAACCTCGCGCACCAACTCAGGCTCCTTCCCCCCAAGAGAGGTGACGTTCCACGTCCCAAGAGCCAGCCTTTGCAGCCGCGGATCGGACCGCCAGGGTCCCCGCCTTTTGGCTGCCAGACTACCAGACTTCATCAGCGCTTATTTTTACAGTGTAACTCTTAAATCATACATTTGAATATACATCCGCACCAACATTAATTTTTACATCCTCCAGCGAGGAGAAGTTTGACAACCTGACAGCAGTCCCTGTTAATCAGTCTAATAACAATCTTAATTTTAATTTTTTCATCTCGGAATGAAACTAGAAGTGGTTTATGTAGCTCCTATCAAAGTCTCACCTGGCTCCGTGTGACGGCCGCCCTGTAGAGCAGTGCGGCAGGCGTGAGGCGCTGACTTCTGGGTGAGCGAGTGATCACTGTCCCGTCCTCCTTCTCCTCTCCTTCGTGGGGGACACGAGCACTCCCGAGTGTGGTAGACCTCCCTGCTGCTGCCCCTCTGCCACACGGTGAGTCAGGGCTGCTGGAGAACGGGATGGACGCTGCATCCTCGCTGGGTGTGTCACTACGTGGAGGAGTTTCTGCCAGGTCATCTGCCCCCACACCCACATCCCGCCCATCCTCCGGCTCATCGGCCCCCCTGCTCTCCTCCAGCCCAGCTGAGGCGCTCTGGCTGCCCACTCTGTCTAGCCCCGGCCTGAGCTGCCCCTTCCTCCGGACCTCGGCCTCGAGGGTGGTTGAAATGAGATCGGGGCTGGAGGAGGACATCTTTTTGAGCAGCAGGTCGTGCTGCAGGCCCCTCAGGGCTGCACTGGGGTCCAGGCGGTGCTTGCTACAGGGAACAGATGAGGTGGCATTGATCATTGCTAAAGATGAGGACAAAGTGGCTTTTAGCTGAGCCAAATCCCCGCTGCTGCCTTTGCCGGTTTTCCGGTAGCGTGGTTTGCCCCGGCGGGAGCGGCCTGGGGATGTAGAGCCTTTGTTGGGGATGGTGACCTGGGTCATAGAAGAGTCCAGTTTTGGGAGGATCACCTCTGACTTCAGTAAGTCTGGCCTAAGAAGGGAAAGAAAAGTAACTTCACTGAAGCTTTTCCTTATACAAGAATGACTGGAGATTTCCCCTCATTTATGGGAAATGTTACCTAATTAAAGAGTTTGGCTGACTGACGGGTTTTTGTTTTGGCACATAATAGTTTCAACATAAATCTGAGTATAATAATCACTTGTGGCTTGATCAAACATCTGTAGGACAGCTGTAGCTTTAAATTTATTTATTTGTTGCCTCACCTCTTGCTGTGTGAGGGCAGTTTCTGAGGAACGTTGCGCTTCTTCATGAGCTTTTCCATGGAGTTGGAGGAGGCCGACTGCCTGGAACTGTGGTGTTTAAAGCAGCCCGGGTACTTCTTGTCCAGTGACTGCTCCCTCCTGTCATTTAAAACAGAAGACATTTCCCTGTTAAACGTGGGTTACTGTCACACCCAGCATCCATCCGATGGCGATGGGCACTGAGTGAGGCACAGGAGAGCAGTTTGTTACGAGCATTACACTATTATGACACGGTGTAATTGCTATTCACAGGAAGAAAGACGCTGCTGCCACAGAGCATCTACCGAGGCCATTCAAATCCTAATTTTACAGAGGAGTTTATTAATATTTTTTCTACTTGAGGGTTTCTTTGATATAAACATTTATGATCTGTCACATTTAACAGAAGGTGAGAGCAATGAAAATGTCCTACTTGAGCAGTTCTTTTTCTTTGATCTCCAGCTGTAGCATGATAGCGTTGAGCTCCATGTAGAGATTATTGGCTCTCTCCAGTTTCCGCTCGTAGTGCTCCCGTATGTCCAGCGCATGTCTGCACACAGGAAAACAGAGGTAAGGTCAGGATTTTGCAAGTTCAGGCATTTATTCAACGGTGACTTTCATGATTGTTATTATAGAACAGAATGAAACATATGCTATGTTTCATTTTAGGTATGTTTGAAAATTCATTCTTAGTTTTTCTTTGCTGAACATTTTAAGGGGAACAAAAGACTGAGTGTATTAAATTGTATGCTTTAACCTTTATTCAGTGGCGTCATTACATTTTAAATTCTTTGTCTAAGAGACATGCAGTAGCTCCTAAGTAGTGATTATAGAACAAAACAATGTACACAAAGCAAGTATATAAAGTAAATGAATGGCCCAACAGGTTAAAATTGCAAAATATTAAAATTGTAGACATTTGGACACAGACAAGCCTACCTGCACATAGTTTCAATTGTCCCTAAATTAATTTAGCGAGACTGGTTCTTTAAGATCAAAAAGGTTTTAAAGAGGACTTTAAAGATGGAGCAGCATTGTTAAATATCTATTTTTCTTAACTTGTACCGACATTAAACAAAATGTGCTCATCTCTATTTTCCCAACAAAATGAGCAGCTATATTTAATGTTTCTAAGTATAGCTGTATAGCATTTAAGTCTGTTTTGTTTTTCCTGTGCGTGTTTGTATCTAACCTAAGTTCTTCTCTTCGTCGTTTGATCAGCTCCTCGTCCAGCCTGTGGAGGCACGTCCCCTCAGACTTGATCTTCTCAAAGTGATGTCTTACCTCGTCCCTCCACTCCACCTGTTGGAACACACACACACAAAAAGAAGCTAATTAACATTGTTGTTGTTCTCATGAAATATTCACACACCCACTACGACTGATCAGAACGTTTGGCCTTAATGTTTTGAAATTCACTGCATCTACCATGAAGTTAACATGAACACATGTATGTATGAAGCTACCGGAGCATTATGTAAATAAGTTGTTGTCAGGACAATGACAACATCATTTTAACCACCTGTATCTCCTGGTGAAGCACGACAGAAAACAGGTACTTATTTATATCTAATTCTCAACCTGATACTTTAGTGATATATTTTCTTAAAGCTTCTGCCACAATTTTCTTATCAACCACTTTAAAAAAACAAAAAACAAAACAAAACAAAGAAAAAACCTACCACTTTTCAGTTTGTCACCGACATAATACAGCATGACTCAAGCTCATTTGTCTAATATGAACATCAGATCATATCAACACTGTGAGAAAACTTAATTGCTACAGCGAAGCAGCTCTACATTTGCAAGTAGTAATGGCTCCTTTGTGTTACTAAAACAAACTCATTAAGCTGTCAAATAACAATCAATACACGAAGAGCAAAACTGAACGAAACTGACAAGACATGAATCCTTAAAAAAAAAGCAGCATGAACATTTTCTGGTGCACAGTGGAGCATGACAGCTGTTATCTGATACCTGTCATATCAAAGGACAAAGGGAGTCAGATTTATGAGTGTGCACGTGTGCATGCATTCCTATTTGACTTATGGGTGTATGTGCATCTACCCGTGCACGAGAGAGGTTTTTCTTATTAAGCTAATGGACTCTGTGTACACTCTTGTGTCTCCAGTCCCCTCTTTCTCCTCTCTCTTTGCTCTCTGCTCTCTGCCATTAAACCAATCAATACACTCCAGCAGCAAATACTTCTTTCTAATGTCACAGGAAAAATCCATTATGGGACAGCAAGGAAAAAATGGGGGAGGGTTCAGATGGAGACAAGGGAAGAAATAAAGGCTCACGGATAAATGGAGAGTGAAAGAGGTTTATGTTTTGCACCATGAGATTTAACAAGATAGAGAAGCTACACAAACAGAGAAGGTTATTTATTTTAAGTGCTCGCTTCCATGTGTGTCTTAGGATTTTACACGCTTGAGTTATAAATGGATCCGTGGCCCCTGCATGGCTGAGCAAAGACATATTTTCCATGCAATTATACTTTTCAAATCTCCTTTCCTTCATTTGCACAGGCCTAACACATCAGTAAGCGTTCACCCCCACCCAGTCACAGGAACACATGATGGGGGAGAGAAAGAGGTTTCACCTTTGACCCATAGACTGTATATAAAAGACCACAAATCAGCACTCATATGTGACACAAAAAAAATCCAAGGAACCAACAATAATATGTTGTGATTGAAGTGACAGGTATTATTAGGGGACTCCCGCGAGGCCTGAGGCCCCGGTGCAGCTGTGCTCTCTGCCCTGCATGTAGCTACTCCAGCAGACTGGAAACAAATGGCGGCAGCTTGACAGCAAGTTGATGGTCAGTATCAGTAGCAGTTGTTGACAGGACAGACATACACAGCTCATATCTGCTTCACCTAATGCCCATTTAGTTATCTGTGTGGCATTCCTACTGCTGGACATAGAAAATGTCTGAACATGCAAAATAAAAACTGTATTCCTCTTTTGTCTGGCTTCTCTGCCGTTTGTAAACTATAAATGATAGAGAAAAATAAAAGAAACAAAGGGTTATCCCTGGGGCCTAGTTTGCACTGATCTTAACATGTCATATGGAGAGGTGGAAAGAGTCCTGAAAATTTGTACTCATGTACAAGAACTGTTACATTGATTAAATTGAACTTAATTAGAAGTAAAAGTATTGGTCTTAAAAATTATTTAAGTAAAAGTACAAAGTACTCTTATCAAAAACTACTTAGAGTATTAATTACATTTTAACTGATGATGGATGTTTTATTGTGTCGTCAATAGCCGGCATTTGATTTAATTCACCTGTATTAAACATCAAAGCACTTTTCTCAGATGAACAATGTATAGAACAGTTGCACAAAGGAAATTTTTTGGTAAAGAAATGACAAACAGAAATTTAGTTTGTTCAAAAAAATTACAAAAAATGAACCTGCATAGAACAATTAAATTTTTCCCAATAAACTGATCGGATAGGTATGTGTCATTCTAGCCTAGACATACTCACCTTTCTGTCACACTTCACCATCTGAACCTTTTGTTCAGTTTCAGCAAGAGTTGGTTTACCGAGTATATCCGGTATTATTCTATTTTTATTACGATTAAAGTGTGGTGTATGAAGGGTGCAAATTCTGGGAGTACCAAGTAGTGAATTGTGATTTTAGAAATAGCAAAGTAGATTCCCTGGTATAAATTTTACTTGGGTATGAGTACAATTGCACAAAAAATGTACCTCGAAAGTACCCAAAAAATGTACTTAATTACAGAAACCTGAGTTTTTGTAATCTGTTACATCCACCTCTGGTCATATGTCAATTGAACACTGAGGGAGTTGTTGCTTCTTCCTGTTCAAGAAATGTTTTTCTTGATTGCAGCTAAATTAATTTTGAGTTAATATGGAGCAAATTAATAGCTGAATTTCTTCCAGCATAGAGCGGAGACAAACACATACAGTAAGCTTACCTGAGACTGAAAGTAACTTTCTTGTGGAGTAGACAGTATATCAGCAGAGGCGATGTCCAGATGAAGGAGGATCTGTCGAAATGATGGTCTGTTTCTTGGCTTGCAGTTCCTGAAAACGGTTTAAACACACGTTTTATTAGCTCCCTCCTTTTAAAAATACCTTTTTATGTTACTTTATATATTTCCCCCACTTCCCTGGATGACATTTACTGTCACCACCTTTTTAAAACATCTAACTTTACAATATTCCCCCAAAGATTCATTTTAATTTCCTCCCCTCATCCTCCTCTCCTTTCCCTTCTCCTCTTTCCTCACCAGCATTGCCTCAGGAGCAGTTTGAAGCTGTCCGGACAGCTGTCAGGCACAGGCAGCTGTAGACTGTTGTTGCCCACTCCCCAGATGATAGCAGAGGAGTCCACGTCCTTGTACGGCACCTCCCCCGTCAACATCTCCCACAGCACGACGCCGAACGACCTGCAGAGAGACGTGGCGTATCTTCTGTCAGATACAGTGAAAATGTTGTGGAAGCAGAAGATGAAAAACAACTGTTCCCTTAAAAGTTTTACATGACAAAGTTCAGTCTGTGCTGACCGTTTTTTATTTTTTATATGAGTCAAAATAACACATTTACTGTACTTCCAGTTGCAACTGTTTGCATTCGTTTGCCTGTGCAGGATTTTTTGGTTTTGAGATTTCAGTGCTCCATTCAGGGGCTTTACCCTTGTTAGGTGTAAGAACATGATGCCAGGCCCGTGGGAAATGTAGTTATGGAAAGTCTGTTGCTACTGACTCACCAGGTTACCATGGTGACCATGTACAGTTGCCAATGGCATTGCATATAGGACTGCTGAGGGTGTGATATACAGTACTGTTTATGTGTCTATTTTTAGATGCTCTCCATTTCAGTACTTGTGTTTAATTTATTCTTTACCCACACACGGAGAGACAGTCAGGTGAAGAGATTTTTGATTTCACATCATACAGAGTATGGTGATGAAGTCTTGAGCAGCCACTCAGTTTATACAGTAAACAGTTTAATGATGAAGAGTATTTTTGATGAGGTTTTGGCAGACAGCAGGTGGATCAGTGAAAAGGTCAGACACATTTCTCAGGTCCATTGTCAGGTCTTTGCTGGGTGTTTTTTTTTCCTAATGAAGTCATTGTTTATAGACTATGTTGATCTGTTGCAGATATTTATTTCTAAGCCTAGTTCTTCTTCTTTGTCTTCCACTTTTTCACATCCCTAAAAGTATATAGTACAGATGATATATCAAATCTTCATCACGTTCACTGTGAATCACCTTATTGGTGCCAAAATACAATTTTATTCCAGTCAAACTGTGTTTTCTGTGACGTAACCGAAGGAATGGGAAAAAACATGAGCCTTTGTGACATGCTGTGAGTAAACTTAGAAAAACCTTCAGAACGCCAAGACAACAGATGCTCAAGTGTGGCTTCTTGGAAGCAAAACAAAATGAAATAAGGGTTGGCTCAAGATTTTTTCATGGGAATGTAGTTAGTAGCTGAAGTCATCTAACCCAATAAGGTTTCTCCAGTTCTGTTCAACTGAAAAACACTTAACGGAAACTATGTCACTGAAGGCCTCTGGATGCACGTGCAGAGAAAACAAACAGATTAATAAGAAATTTTAATCACTGTGATATTACACAGCAGTATGACAATGTACATGTTTAGATCAGTTGGAGGAGTAAATTAAAGGAGATATACCTGATACTCTTTTAATCTTTCTAAGAAAAATGGTTTCTACCTAAGGCGAAAGTCGGACTTGCCCTTTTTAAGTCCATAAAAATGAATGACTCATTGATCACACATATGAGTCCAGGACATTTTAGTTAGCGATAGCGGCTAATTTTTAGCTTTGGCATGACGCTCTCTTTCTCTGCCATTGGGGTTAACTTACATGACCACCTATGGGAAAAGCTTTTACTTGCTGATCAGAGTCTGAAAGAGCGTCATCCCAAAGCTAAAAAATTAGCCGCTTTCACTAACTTAAATGTCCTGGACTTGTACATATGCACAATCAATGAGTCGTTCTTTTTTATGTACTCACCCTTTTACCACATTGAGAGACAAGACTTGAGAGACAAGTTTGATGCAATACTGAGTCTTATCCTATCTAAGGACACATTATTTAATCTCTGCTGTCTGAGATTTTAGTCGTAAAACATTTCTGCAAACTTAAAAACTTCATAACTGGTGAAAGAATTGCAGTTTATTTATTGCATGTGTCTGTTTGCAGAGCTGGGTGGTGATTGGAAGGCTTTACAGGCCCTTACTGTAAATAAAGTTGTATTAAATTGAATAAATGTTGTCAGATATTATAAGTTGCTTATTTTTACTGCATCGAATTCAGTGTCTTACTGCCGAAGTCTGCATCCTTTTTTTAGTTTTTATTAGTTTTTCTCTTTTTTTGTACAGCTTACACACAAACCAACAGGGTTTGTACCATCTGCCACTGTATTTCAGCACAAAACAAAATGCATACAACATATGGCAGTACTTAACAACAGCCTCTTCCTCTCTGGGTCTCTTGTTGTGGTATGAACTATTGTCAAGTGATTTACATAAATTTAAACAAAAATGTAAACTATACAGCCAGGCTTTCCTCTCTTTTTGCATCAAAAGCTTTTTAATCCTATTTTCACTTCTCGGCTAATGCACTGCTGGCTCAGGGCCAAACCATCCGAAGGTTACTCCAGCCTCTTCTGAGTACTGCAGCATCTGGCAGATCAATTATTAAATTAGCCAGCGTTCCTTTCAGGATGGAGAGGAAGACTGATGGAGGGATGCAGTACAGAAAAACGAGGGAGGCAGAGAATGCTGCAGGGGGGATTGCGGCTCAGGATTGGGCAACCCATCCGATATGGCAGAGACCTTATAGAATTTCATGTAATGAGATATTATACATCATACTGAATAGATTTTCTGGAAATAGGATCTCTCACTCTGCACTGTAGTAGACTGCAACTACAGTAATGAGATTCTTTGTTGATTTGGTGGCTGATAAGAGAAATCACAAGGGAAATTTTCAGGGTTCGCCAGTGCAATTGGACAGTAAAAGAGGGTTATTGAACTTACCAAATATCCACCTTTTCTGACACAGGTTCGTTGCGGATGACCTCAGGAGCCATCCAGGCCACCGTCCCAGCAAAAGACATCTTGGTGCTCTTGTCACTGAGCTCCTTGGACGTGCCAAAATCAGAGATCTTCACAGCATCATCGTATGTGATCAGCATACTGTGATGACACATTCATTTCTTTTTAAATATTTACCTTAATGAATATCCATAGTGTACAAAAATTCAACACAATGAAATCAAACCAATCACAATCAGGCAATTTATGTGGCTATTATGTCATAAGATCAATTATTTCTCCATTTTTTTTGTCATATATGACTAATGGTGTGGTTGTGAGGGCTTTTGAGAGTTACAAATTTGCCTCTGACAGTGTACCTTTCCAAAGAACTGGTTTCTGACCAGAGGATCAGGATCCCCACAGTAGACCACCAAATGACTGCATCTTTGTAGGTTAACGGCTAACGAATAAAAACTATTTCTTTCTATTCTTTGTAAATTTTGTCGTTTATTTGTACATTTCATTCTTTGCAACCCCAGTGCTGTCTATGCAAGGCTCTGGGAACTGTCTGAAAAAGTAAATCAAATTAAATGAAAATCATCATGTTTACTTTAAAAATCTCTATCTTTGATTTGATAGCCCTTGTTTTTGTTTTTTTTAAACCTATATCATTACACTTTTCCTTTGCCACTTATATATCTTTATCACATGGCCATAGTACAGCACTAAATCTTCACCAAATCTGTACAACTTACTTGGGTGACTTGAGGTCTCTGTGGATAATTTTGTGGAGGTGCAGATAGTTCATGCCTCCAGCGATTCCCATGGCCCAGTCCATGAGCAGGGACGGAGTGATCTTTCTTCCTGCTCTCAACACCTCGTATAACTGTCCCTGAGCACAGTACTCCATGATGATGCAGTAACACGGAGCCTGGGTACAGATACCTCTGAGGGATTACAGAAAAGTATGTTAAAGACAAGAGTATTGGAATCCTTACAGAGTCTATCATGAAAACCTGGAAATAAATAGTCTTAAGCTCTGATGTTATATTGTTATCTGAAGTTTTATGATAGAAAATGTTAATGAACAGCTATTTTTCATTAGTCACTCATTTATACAACATATTATCCTTCCATTCTTTTTCACATTATTATCAAAAAAAATGTTCTGAATATCAGTGGAACAGTCTGCCGTCAAATGTTCTAATAAGCCAAAAAAACGCTGCTACTGACTTAAAAGTGATGATGTTGGGGTGTTTGAGCTTTCGCAGGTGCTTGATGTCTGTTTCTTTGATGTTTCGCACTTTCTTCACAGCCACTTCCTGTCCATGCAGTTTCCCAAGGAAGACGGCCCCCTGGGCTCCGCTGCCCACCCACTGCAGGTCCGATATCTCCTCAAAGGGAACCTCCCACTCCTCTGAAGGCATAAAAGATGGAGGCAAGACAGTTTATCCATGTAATAGTGTGTAATTTATGAATATAAAGTGATGATTGTATCAACCTCTGGTGACTACAGATCAGCCTTACTTGCATGATGAAACTAAGTTTGAAATGTATATTGCATCATGATCTAACAAACTAAAGAATAAGGTTTTTTCAAAAATTCTATAAAAAGTGAGTCTGTCTTATTTCATCTTTTGCCCACACTATCACTTTTGGCTTACCCTGTGAAACTGAAAAGCTGATGAGTAACTTTAAAAGGATGTCTGTGGTCCTCAAAGTAAGAATACTCATAGTTGGAATTTTCTGCCATTTCCTCTTCTACCAAAGTAAAGTTGTCATTCAGAGTGAAAACTACTGACAACCCTACATGCTTACATGTAGGGTTGCATCGATACCGATATCAGTATCAGTATTGGTACTGATACCGCTCTAAAGTACTTGGACTTGTACTCATTAAAGTCGATCAATACCAGGAACTGATCCCAATTTATTACTTACAATGTTTATTTTCACTTGAAATTTGAGTTATTTTGTCATTTTTATTCTTATTTAATTTTTTATTTATTTCACCATCGTTTGTTGTAAAAGCAGAGAAGAAAATAAAACCTGTCTTCCAAATTCATTGCATTTTTTTAGTGTGGTAAAAGTATTGGTATCGTTACTCAATATTAGCAAGTACTCAGATGCAAGTATTGGCATCCCTAGGCTTCTTACATGGATTTTGGGGCTTTTGCTAGACACACCCATGGTCCCGCAATTCTCTGAAACTTTTATTTTTTTTATAACGTCATATTCTCAAACTTTGCACAATGACCAATTCCCAATAAACAAATCAGCCTTTCATCATCTTCTCTGTCATTACTTGTAGCACAGATAAGCAGGAATCAGCAAGCAAAGCTGAAAATATCTGCAACTTATCTGAATTTTCCCTGAGAGCATGTTAGCATGGTGATTTAGCTTAAAGCTCTGCTGCTCCAAAGTAGTTTCTGAAGAAGAAAGCTAGCATGATATACAAACAGTAAAATGTAAATCATATTAAAGATCCAATTTCCCTGTAAGCAGCCACATGCTAGCTGCTCAGTCAAAATTCCAATCAGTCTTGTTAATTGTGAGATCACATTTAATTATCGTGATTCTTGACTTTGGAAAAATCATTCATGCACTGCGGTTTTTCAGAGGCTTCTCCAGGCTTACAGGATGAATACATAGCTAACCACATAAAGAATAAGAGGGCAGTTCATTCTTAACACAGTGACTGGAAAATAATGTCATACTATTTCATAATCACTGAAACCTAAATAAAACAATATCTGGACCTCATCGAAGTGATCCTGTAGTGACACATGAAACATTTGACCTGCTGGAACCCTCGTAGACGTAGAACCTCAGCGGATGTCTTGCTCTGCAGTTGAACCTCACCTTAACCTAAGACTCGGCTGTAGAGGCAGACAGACAGCGAGCTGTAATCTCTTGTGGGTAATTCTCCCTCAGCCTCCTAAATCCTGCTTAGTGCCATTGTTGGGCTGGCACGAAACAGGGGTCCAAAGCTCAGGAGGGGTTAGTGGGAAGGAGAGGATTTGAGAGTCTAATGTAGATGTAGGGTGACTAGAGAGGTGGAGGGGTAGTTATGGTGGTATGTGTGTGTGTGAGTGTGTAGGAAAAGAGATGAGGGGGGGATTCCCCTCAGGTCAGCTGGGGTCCATGTGGCTGGAGACAGGCTGTTAATACAGAAGAAATATACAACCTAATCTGCTGCTGTTCTTAACCCAGGAAGGAAGATTCAGACACATCTATCATATTAATGAGAATGACATGAATGATTAATGCTTTCAAGTGATTGATTGAAGGCTCGGCCTCTAATGAGCCTATCAGATTTTCCATAGCGAAGACAGTAGATTTCACCTGACATTAGAGTCTCCTCAGTTCTGCTTTGGTTGATGTGAAATACAAAGAGAATTTAGCATAAACCCAAAACACTCCTGCGTTTGACAGACCCGACACTCGGCCCACCGCTTTCCTGCTTTCCGCTGAGATATTGTGAAAATCTCTTAAAGGTTTAAAAATAGGGAACTGTTATATTCATTCAGTTACATACCCATATTTATTGCACTTTTATAAATCTCCATTTTGCTGTCATGAGTGTGTGACCTGTGATGGTTGCTCAGAGGGGGCGAGCAGTGAGGTGCAGATGGGCTGGGAGTGATAACAGCTCAGGATGAAAAGGAGACAATAAGAGATGGAAGGAGGAGGGGAAGACATAACAGGGTGATAAAATATCAGAAAGCGGCGAAGACAGAGAGAGGTGTAAACCTGCACCCTTCATGACTGATGTCAGGTGCTACATTTATATCTATCAGGTTTGCGTTTGGCATCTTATCTGACTTTATACGCTCATGTCAGTGCTAGCTATTGAGGGTTTCTACTAGCATCCATGTTAGTGCGTGCGTGTGTGTGTCAGGTTTGTGTTAATAGAGATGAGAGGCGCAGGGTCAGAGCACGGCCATGCATAATTCATGAAGCAGATTTGGCAGAGGAGTCTCCGGGGAGCCCTGCGCTTTTGTAGTGGCTGCAGACATAAACAACACAGCGTCACAGGGCGCTAGTTACACTGGGGGGGGGGGTTGATGGGAGGTAGGCACGAGCAGGAAAATGGATGGGAGGGGGTATCAGGGGAAAATAAGCTCTCTGCAGCTTTGATAGAGTCTCCTTCTCTGGATGCAGCTCGTTCATGTCAGGGAAAGTGTTTGTTTACAACCAGGCCGTTTTTTTTTTACTCACTGTTTAATGTAATTAAACTGGAAGATAAGATCATTTCATTTGCATATCAAAGCTTCACACCGGAATTAAATTGGAGCCGGCGGTTGCTTTTATTGGAAAACTAAAAAGGCAGCATTGATTGAAATGTGTATAGTGGTACTTTGAAAGCGCTTGAAACTGAAATAGACTTACCATCCAGGACATGTTTGTGCTCTGTTGAGTAAGCTTTGCCAATCATAGTCCAGACAGGCCGCAAGCACCCGAACAACCCCTCCAGAAAGCCTCCTCCCCCTCCAGTGGACTGGCACTGTAACCTGGCGTCATCGGCCTGGCTCCGGACCACAGAGCCGTCCAACTCCTGCCCCTCTCCCTCTGTCCTTCCAGGGCTCCCATCATGCTCATGCAGCTTCAGGACGCTGTTGGCGAAGTGCTCCTGTTGTTCCTCGCAGGGTGTCTGGTTATGTCCGGCGGTCTGTCCCTCTCTCCCTCCGCCCCCGGGCTCTACAGCTTCCCCGGTGTCTATGGAGAGAACGTTTCGCAGCACACACTGGGTCGGGGTCAGGTCCATCTCCGGGGTGCAGGGAGTTTCGGCATCGAGGCGGCGGAAAGACGGGGGGTCGGAGAGGGGCGTGTTGAAGCCCGAGAGGGAGGGTGAGGAGGCGCGAGGTTCGTGAATAAGTGCCATGAGGGACCGCTGTCATCAGAATGATGGAACAAGTGGTTGCCTTGATGAGAGCAAGAGGAGACAAAATATCAGAAATGAAATGAAAATGAAAATCATTCTTATTGTATGTTTGGAACCTAAAATAAGTACATAAGCTAAACTAGTACTGTGAAGGTAGTGCATCTCGAGGTAACATGCTGGATGGAAGGAATCCAGCTCATCATCAGTGCAGAAGATAAATGTCATGGCACAAAACCCCACATCCTGCGATTTGGTGCATTAATTATTTTAGCATGCATCAAAACAAATGATCTATCAACACACTGACATGAAGATATAATGCATGTCTGAAATTATCAAACATAAGATCGGGGTGCGTGGATAATGGACAAAAGAGCTTGCAGCATAGACCTGAAAGAGCCTCAGCTCAGCACTGGCTGTGATGAGGTGCACACGGTACAAACGCCATCTCTGTGGCTACACTGACAACCCTGAGAGCTGCAGAATCCAGAATAAATACTGCAAGTAGCATGCTTAAAGGTTCAAGTATTCCGTGCCACAGCGCTGCACTGCTTTTGGTTTAATAAGTTCATGATAAAGAAGACAACAGCACTGTATGGGCCAAATGATGGCACAGCTGGTTTCTAACACTGAGCTATATCAGTGGCTTATTCAAGTGGATAAGAATAGACAATGATAATGAGAGAATTCAGACGTTTTTTTCCCCAAAGCTCCACATGATTGGAAAGACGATGTCACATGTTAGCTTAGTGAGGAATAAAAACACATCTCTTCTCAAGGCTTTTTGAAGCAGTCCACTCCTCCACTGCTGTCTCTTACAAGCAACACAAAACAGTGACAGGTTCAACCTGCTTTGCTAAACAGTGACACAAATCAAAATCCCTCACTTTACTGCCAACATCAAGTTAGTTTGCAGCAAAACAGACAGATTGCATACAGTGAATGCAAACAGGTGCTTATCAGGTGCATATCAGTTAGTGAAAGGGTCATTTTAAAAATCATCCATTTTCTATGCTTGATTATTTCAATCCAGGTTGTGGGAGAGGGTCAGGGTGCACCCTGGACACGTTGCCAGTCCATCGCATGCCCAACGCAGCAAGACAGATAACCATTCACCCTCACACTCACTCCTAATGAGAGTTTAGAGTCACTAATTAACCTAACATGCATGTCTTTGGACTGTGGGAGGAACTTGGAGAGAACCCAAGCATACACCAGGAGAACATGGACAAACCCTTAGCCGAGAGACAAACCAGTGACCTTTGTGCTTTGAGGCAACATTTTAAACCCTGATGGTCAATTTATGTGAAACGGACTAAGTCCTCATGCAACTGCATGCTTTTAGAACAATTCCAGCTGTACTGCCAGTCTCAAGCGTTTAATGAGCCCCTATCACCCAACTATCAGTACAATAAAAAACATATATTGTTCATTCTTAAATCATTCACAAAGACTGGGAGTCAAGCATAAACCTCAAAATCTGAGAGAAAAAAAAAGATCATTATAATTTTCTGCATCCCGCTACTGAGACACATCTGGGATAGCCCATCATTCACATCCGACTGATCCTGTCTCCTAATAGCCCCGCTTTATTTACCTCACTTTATTTATTTCCAGGCATCAGCTGTGGCAGCGGGCTACGCTCTGATACAGGCCACTGCATCGTGGATGTTTTGGAGGCGCACCATTGGCTCTCCTCCCACCAACGATGCATCAGTCAAGCTTTACTAACAACATTGAACTTATAAACACAAGGCGACTGTCTACATTAGAATAATACCAGAGAAAATGTGTAATTTTATTTCCTATAGCTGCCGCCCCTCTCCTATCAGTCCGGATGAAAAGGCTACAGCCAGTCTAATGATCCCTACCTCAGTGCCAACAGCTGGACTCCATCGTTGCAAATCACGATCACTTATTCCACTTCGGTTTGATATTTGTTGTCGAATAACGCCCTAATAATTCTGTCTTTCTTGGTTTAATGTGTGATTAGCATCCGCGCTTCGTCCTCCTCTTCCTCATTCAGCTAGCCTCCACTGCAGGCTGCGTGCGGGTCTGCGTCTCTTTTGCGTAAAATCCAGTGGACGGTAAACACGGAGCTACAGCTTTACGCTCCCTTGATTCGCTTGTTTTCTTGCTCCCTATACCTCCTCCTTTTCATCCCTTTCCTCTCCGAGGACGCGATCCGCGCACACTCATGAATTTATACGTTTCATAGTACACACCAGCGATGAGGAGAAGGAGAGAGAGGGAGGATGGGAGGGAGAGAGGCAGAGTGGGTGTCCTCCTATCAGAGGAGAAACGCGCTGTGACGAGCGTGGCCCAATGAGGCGCGGGACAGGCGCAGGTACGCGGGCATGAGGGCGAGTGCGGCAACACTTTTGGGCAAAGATGAGGGGGGGATCAGCCGGCATGTGAGGTGATCGAAATGATGTCATTCTCAAAGCATGCAGCATTTGACTGGACAGCAGCATTTAAATCCCTTCAAACCCTATTAACGCGGTGTGCATAGATGGCCCTGTAATTGGTACATAATCTGCAGACTCCGTCTGCCACAGTTTGGACATGAAGGCAGGGCGGCAGGTTTTTTAATTATTATCATATCCAATCCAATCTCTACTGACCCATTTCTCTGAGACAGGCAGAGTGGGACAGCTCGCATGGAGTAACCTAAATGGGACTTTCCCCAGGCGCGATTTGTTTCCCTCAGCGACTTTAATTAACCTGAATGAAATAAAATATCACACTCATTTAAACAACTGTCATCTTCCAACATAAATCGAATTTTGTTGCAGGGATCCAAACAGGAGCAACAATATAAAAGTGTAATCTCCAAAGCCCCCTGCTTGAACAAAGCGTTTCAGTGTGTTTGTATTGCTTGGAATTGAAAAGCGATTCTGTCACAACACAAAAAAGTCATGAAATAAATACAAGATGCCATATATTCATTCAGCATTTCGGTAGTGCACAAAAACTCCAAAATATGAGGAAGTCACAATAAACTTCCCCATGTTTATGTTTTCAACAAAGTTCTTATACTCAAATATTCCCAAAATACATCTTATTTTTATTTCTTTGGGTATCTTAACAAACTTTAAATATGACTTTAAATCTCAATTAGCAACACAATTTATGACAATTTCAGAGTTTTAAGGAAATCCTGTTTTTGTCTGATGCAAACTGCAGCCTTAATCTGAAATCATGAAATAAGTGCAAACACTTATGTAACTATGTGTCTGACACAGATAAAGGCTACTATATGTAAGTTTGTGTAAAAGCTGGTGATCCTCTTCTGTGTCTCTGCATTTCCACCAAGTCTAAACGATTGTAGCAACATGACCCTTTTTGAGTGCTAAATCTAAATCCAGGTCTTATCTCTCAGATTAAACCCACGTTGGGCTTAAACCCATAACGATGACCTCATCCTGCTGCTTTTAGACAGCAGGGGAAACCCCAACTAGTGAATAAAATGTAACAGAGCTGTACATCTAGGGGTAGTGAAAGCATTCCTGTACTCTTTGTTTTCCTTATTATCTTAAAATCAAGACAAAAACATAGTACTCAATTTGACAGCACAACAGAAAAACAGATTCTGAGCCACTGTTTTTGTTGTGATATCAAAGCAAATCTTCCTTTTTTTCCGTTTCTGTTTGAAATAAAGATGCAATCTGTTTAATCCCAACTTGGGAAAGAAAGAAGGGCTACAAATGATAAGTGAAACTATTTTTATCCAAGTAATTGAATATGTGCCCACATTTTCTACATTTATATTCTATTACACAGAATAGACACTGTCAGGGAGAATGGTATCATAGCAGTATTTCTGAATAATTTATTGCAAGATTTTAGATAGAGGCTTTGACTTATATTTTGATCTAGCAGTTTTACATAAGTTCCCAAATGAATATGCAAAACACCATAACTAAAAATACAGTTTATAAATGTTTCATGCCGGTTTTAATGTCATATAAATGAGAAGTGAAAATTTTAAAAAAGCATCTTTAATCATTGTTGCTTTTTCATGCCACCCCGATCTGCAATCCCTCTGCTTGCTCTGTCTTAGGGCAGTCTGAGCAGATACACATGCTTCTATTTCACTTTCTTATTTCCTTCTTCATGATTTATTTATTGCAGCTTGCATTTGCAAGACAGCTCCTCTTCAGTGATGTTGAAGCCTCTGAGGATCAAAAGTGTTCTGATGTCCGCCAAACACAGCGTCTCTTTATGTTGTGGTTCCTCCACCAGAAACAAGCACAGAATGAAAGCTGCAGGGTGCTGCTCGCACATTCACTCTTAAAAATGCTGCACCTGAGATTTTGCAAGATAGGCTCACATTACCGCACAAATCCAGCAGAGATACTATAAGTAATGACAAAACCCTGGAAATCAGACTACATAAGACTACTGTGGCATCCATCCAAATAGCTGACGTAAAATGCTGCATTGCTTGGCAACATGCATCATTATCTGTGGGAGGGAATTAACAGAAGCCTGCAGTGGAGAATGTCAAGAGGAATGTCATGTGTGTGAGTCTATACCTCTGACTGTCAGTGTACAGTATGTTGTTTCGGCCCGGTGCCAAGAGGACACAGATTGTCCCAGCCTGAATGAGGGGGGAGGTGGCCGGGGAGAGGTGTGTGTACACGTTTGTGTTGTTGGATTTGGACTAGAGAATGAGGGGGAGGGCAGGTTCTGATTCTTTGGAGAGTCTATTTATGGATTCTCATCAAGAGCCCCTTGTGGTACTCATTGTCACTTTCGCTCATACACAGCTGAAGAGGTGGCTAATCATTAAATCCATTCAATCCAATATCCAAAAGGAGTGTAAACAAAGAGACCAAAGATGATTGGAGCTCTGCTTGACCATCATATTAACTGGAAACAATCAGCAGAGTCTTTCAGATTTAGGATGAAAGGAAAAAATAGTCAGTGTTTCTGTTTTTTGGCCATGTGTTCATGTGTTAATATGAACTGAGTGATCCCCCTTGGTGTGCCAGGAAGCATTTTACTGGCCAATAACATCATCAATCAGGCTTCCACCTCTGTGTTGTTCATCCATATCATCCAGTGGTGGGATTCATTTTGTCTGGCGCCAACCTGCATTGGTGGGTGGGCAGAGGAGGGTGTTGTGGGTGGGGGATTCTCCATTTCAAGAGGATGACCTCACCTCCTGTCTGCAGCTCAGGAGGAAGAGTTTTCATTCATGAAGTTCAGCCATTCACACATGCGTGCGCGCGCTCAGATGTGTGCTCACAAACACACACCAAACCCATTTTCCAGAGTGATGCTGGGGAGACGGTTGTGCCAATGAGGCAATATTCAGGTGAGATCACCGCCAGATGCCAAGCTTCCTCTGCCCTTGTCAAAACTCTATAAAGGATTAGTGTTTGGTGCATCACGTTCGCCCTCTCATGCATTAAAGTAAAAAAAAAAAACACTCAAATAAAGAACAAAGACATTTTAGGAAACTGATTTTGACACATCCAGCAGATGTGGTTGAATAGAAACCAAATATAAACATAACAGGACAACACACCCTCTCTAGTCTTTTTGTTTTCTGAGAACAAATGTGGACAACGAGTGACTTTGAAATACCCGTTTAAATGTATCTGTGTGTTGTTTGATGCTAACCCCATAGAACTGAGTGGGTTATGACAGCTTTCTCAGGTAAAATGGGCAGCTAAAGCAAAAGCAAAGATCTGATCCCATCCAATGTCCCCTTTGGTCAGCTGAAGAATTTTAAAAAAGAGTCATATAAAATTTCTTTCTCATGGATTAAACCATACGCTCATACTTGCAATTCAGAGATTGGAGATTTTTTTTGCTTTTTCATGGCACCTATTTTACCACAAACATCCAGTTTAGTTTCCAGAAATTAACCTTTGTTGTTTTCCATTGGATACTAAATGAATAACATACCCTTGCATTATTTATATCCTCCAATCTAAAACCAGCCAACATTATCTTTAGCTGTGCCAACCTACTCACACACAACAAAGCATATAACATCTGTTTTAATGAAACACATTAGTTGGACTATTTCCTATTGGCCTGATTCACACATCACGTAACAGTCAAATAACTGTGCTGAATGAGAACCCCCCCAACAAAAAACAAACAACAATAACAGCAAAAATCTCACAAATCCTAACCGGAATGTGTTTTCACAGGACAGATGTGGGGTAATTCACAGGACCCAAGAGATGAAGTTTTGTGTGTCATCTAGTATGGTCATGGTCAGATTAAATCCTTTCACATTGCCAGTATGAGAATCTTTACCATCATTGCTTGAGCAATAATGTGCATTGATACAGAACTGGTCCAATAACAACCACAACCTCCAGGAGAAAGCCTGTAAATATGATAACATAAAGGTATGGCATTACACTGTATCCTAAAAACTGCGTTGGACCACACATTCGGATAATCCTCACTTTCTAAGCTGCTTAGATGGAGTTTAATTTTGGTCTGGACAGAGAACATTAGTCTCACAGAGCGGGGCTGAGAGTGAACTGCTAGCTGTCACACACACAGGTAAAACCGATCAGTTTCTTAAATCTATAGTTGGTAATCCTGTTCAAAATGACTTTTTGTGAGTGAAATGGTCCTTTCATCCTGAAAGTAATCTGTTATGTATCCATAAAAAAGAACAATCCTGCTAAATAGCTGTAAGCGACAAACATAGCATTGGCTGAAAGGATTAGTGGACTGATCGTGGCTTTGAGTTGTGGAGAGGATGGAGCTTTCAGGAAGCGCTTCTTTCAAATCTTGCTAGCTTTGTAACATTACCAACTCTAGCTTTAAGTGTTGCTTACTTGGGCTCTCTCTGCTCCCTTGACTGAAGCATTCCTGATTCTTTCAGCTGTGAGTTTGTATTATATTTTATACAACACTGAATAAACTAGACTAAACTGTAAGTTTAATCAAATGCATTTAACCTTTATTTTTTTCTATGAAAATGCCATATAACGATAACATTTAAGCCTTCAATTTTCATGTTCTATTTAACAATCTACATGCAGCTTTAGCTTAGTAGGTGCTTTTTAAAGCAATACTAAAACTAAGAAAATTTTTGGTTGCCCCACATTTTGAAATATTTTAACTGAAGTTAAAATAATAATAAAAAAAACCATTTATCGACTATATCAGCCAAATAATCCGTCTTTACTTCTCATTTAATTGGGATTTAATCAAATGTTTTCAGAGGTCTCATCAGAACTATGATCTTCAGAGCCTCAATCTGATACTGTTTTGCTATAATCAAGTACCACAACCATTTCGCTAGCTTTAGGAAAAATTCATGTAGTAGGTTTAAACACTGCTTTTTCAACTCTATGACTTTGCTAGAGGGATGAATCCCAGCAGAGCAATGAGCAATAAGATATTTTGACTGTCATATGATATTGTTTGTACTATCATAAAATAGTTTAAAAAAGCTAAGGTACTCAAAAACAAAAAATGACATTAAAAAAAACTTTTAAAAACGGGAAAAACCAAAAAGTTGGGAGAATAGCAAAAACCCTTGGTTATTTATTTTAGTGAATAACTTGCCAGCTCTTACTTTACTTACACATTTACATTCACCTTTATTTAGGGTAGATTAAAGAAGTTTTAAACTTTATAGAGCTAATGTTCATAGCCACAAGAGCACCACACAAGTGAAGAAACATATCGACTCGACTCATGCACTAAAATATGCAAATCCAACACCCAGATCAATCATTGCTTTGATCTTTCAAGGAGATTAGAGACACGTCTGATTTTCCTTTGAAAGCCCACGGAAACAGGGAGGCAGCCGGGGCAGCCTGCTGCTGGGAGCCTCTGGCAGCGACCCAACCAGGAGAGGGTTAATAACAATAAAGGGGAGGTTGGAGAAGCCTTCCTGAAAGTCACATGGTCTGTGCCGGGAAGGGGTGGGGGTGGTGCTGGAGAAGAAAGGAGGAGGAGTCAGGAGGATGTTGCCGTAGAAACAGAATCCTAAATTGGCCGGTGTGAAGTCAGAGGCGTAATATCAGGCGGTGACTACACTTAGATGCTGCAGTGCTGTGAGGTAGGTGGGTGGATGGAAGGGATGGGGGAGCAAGGGTGACTCATGCAGGAGAACATACTCTGCATTTTAATGGATGTGGACACATACACGCACGAACACACACACAGACTTTATCAGCAACATCAACTTCAATCCTCCATCCCTTCACATCTTCCCCCGTTTCTCTTCACCAACAACTATACAGCATTAACGATTGGCTTTATCATGCGCTACTCTATTTGTGAGCATATCATTAATTCATTAGGTCAATGGAAAATCCATTAACACAAGTTTCGGTGGCTTCACTGGCTTGTGTTGATAAAAAGCATCAATTATAGGGAACCGAATGCTTAGACAAGCAAGTAAACCACAGCCATGTAATTGGTGACAGTATAATTGTGCAGTACAAGTAGCAATTAAAGCGATAATATGTGTAAACCATGCTCAAGATTATCATTGGATTAACTACACTTCCCAAATACCCCTGAGTGCAGCAGATCACCAGCTGGTCCACAGGAGGAGTTAATAATTATCTTGACCATTTTTATGCTCTTTTTTTTCTGTTTTTTTTTTCAGCTTCAGGCAAATTTGGTTTATGTCTCATTCAATACACATGTGTGTGTGAGAGAATGTGTGTGCGTGTGTCAATA